>VZRJ01013664.1:267180-496473 GCA_013397565.1 Ptilonorhynchus violaceus | reverse complement strand
CTTCTCCAGGCTGAACACAAATCTCAGCCACTCCTCCAAAGTCTTTCCCTCCAGATTGTTCACCATCCTCATGTTCCTCCTTTGGACACTCTCTAATAATGTAATGTCTTTTTAATATTGTGTTCTCAAAACTGAATGCAATACTCAAGGTGAGGCCACACCAGTGCAGAGTAGAGCCGGACAATCACCTTTTTTTTCTTTTTTTTTTTTAAATTTTATGTCTTACTCTATTTGCAAAGTGCTATTGCCACTGTTTTGTGTATGTGTATATATATATATGTGTGTGTGTCACCTATATGTACAAAGAGAATGTCAAGATTACAATTTTAGCACTTGCATAGATGTACAAAATGAACAGATTTTACCAATGGATTCCAATTTCTTAATTGATGAGGAATCCTGTTTGCTTTTACTTCCAAACAGAGAACGCATTTGTTCTCCCATGCTCTGTATATACACAAATGTGACAAGAAAAATCCAAACATGTTTCTGGAGCCGTGAGTAGGGAAAAGTAACACTGAATTGAATGATTTTGGATAATTGTGTGTGTTGAGGCTTTGGCATATGTTGCATTTGCTATTAAAAAAAATCTGTTGCAGACAATCACTTCATTTGTAGTTTACTGTTCAGTATGACTTTAGACAGTGAAAACTGTATGAGCGTTTTTGCACGTAGATTGGCACACTAAGAGTTGTTATAAGAACAGAAATCAAACAATAATGAAATTACCTTATAGGTTTCATAATTATTACTAGAAAGAGATTGCACATTCTCCTTAAAGAAACATTCCATCTGAGCCTGGCAGAAGTGCAGGCAATGGATAAAAAAAAAAAGGGTAAAAAAAGAACAAGAAATAAAGAGTCACGCAGTAGTCACACAGATAAGATATTTCATCTATGCACTTGCACTGCACTTTTCTTCAACACAATTGAAAATGGTTCAGTGAGTGAAGCTGCTGGGAATGAAGTGGGTGTTTCCAAGTGCCAGTCAACAGAAAAATGATAAAAATGCTGCAGAACTGCATGTTGGTGCAGAACTAGGAAATTAAATGGCAGTGTCCTTTGTATTCAATTCAGCTAAGTCCCCTGTAGTATTTTAAACACTTGCAAATTTTTAAGAAGTTCAGTGAGAACAAAACGTTGAAAACCACAGTAGGTCAGTGTTTTATTTTAAGAAACCCTGTAACTCCAAGAAAATAGTGAAATACCTTTTATACAGACACCACTGCAAGTATCTTACTGTGCATCTGATACCATAGCAGTATCATCTGCTCCTCTGGCAAAAGAATTTTTCTAAACTTACATACTTCTAAAATCTCAGTTCTTATTTGAACTCATAAGAAAATAAATGCCATGAAAAAAACTTAAGGAATATTATTATTATTATTATTATTATTGAGGAAAATAATTTGGAAATTTCTTTTCACACAAGTGAACATTATGACACCTAGTTCATTAATGTGTGTTAAACGGCCACAATAAATAATCTCTTTTAATATTGCAAAAGAGAAGGGATGATTTCTGACTTTCTGCAGAATTAGTGAGTAGTAGTTTCGTGGCTGATGATGTTTGTTTTGCCCACTCTGCTCAGGCTCTCCTCTGCAGGACTTTTTCTGCACTGGCACACATCAGAAATGGCCAACAATCTGGTTTATCCATTAAAAAGGTCCAGAACTGGGGAAGAATATAATTTCACATGATAAGCTCAGTTAGTTTTGCCTACCCTTTGTGTTATTTCTCTTCCTTCAGGAATAGCCATCTGCTATCCTTTCTATTAGCAACAATATTTGAAAATCAATAAAAATTCCTCATTTGGCAGCAGTTTCTGTTGATACATATATTTTAGACATTCCTTATACCTTAAAAAGCTCTCACAGCCACCCAAAAACCATGAGAAATTATGCTAAAGGGTAGCAAGTTCTCCCAAACCTCTCAATAGAGATGTAATTAGTTGTCATCTTTGTAGCTCCAGGGTACAATTGCACAGCTAAAGAGGGTTAGCTGGATAAAATGTTCGTGACTTTAGAGATCTCCCTTCTAATAGATTGAGCTCTGATTAGGCTGATTGAGTTGCACAGTTGTGTTTGGAATGCTCCACATGTAGAAGTACATGCTTAAACATCAATAAAATCATGTGATTTTATGATGCCAAAATAGTGAGGTATAATTAAAAACTAAGAAAGTAATTTTATCCTGATTGACAAAAATTACTGGTAAGCTTGTAACATCCTGTTAATGATGCTGCTTAAGACGGTGACTTCAAAGCCAAAGTTTCTTTAGTGGTTTCCCAGAAAATCTTTATCCAGGTAGGCTTAATTGATATCAAAGAGTGGTATATTAATTAAGGAAAAATTCTGGCTGACCTATACAAACCAGACCAAAGAAACCTATACAAACCAGACAAATTGTGCCACATATCATCAGCGTTAAAATTCAAGATCTCTCTCTCTAGAGTGCAGTCTGTTTTATATTGAGAGAGATAAAGTTAACAGGGAAACAGTCCTTTCTGCCTCCAGCTACCTCTAGAACACTTTAATCCATGTGTATGTTCAGGGTGTTTCCTGGTAGAGTGCTGATTTCTGCAGATCTTTTGTTCCTTTTCATGCTCTGTCTTTCCCTTTTTTTTTTTTTTGAGTTTTCCACTCTTTACTCTCCTAGGAAACAAGATACTGGTATCTTCCCTCCATTTTCAGCATTTCTCTTCTGTCTTTGTTCAAGAGATAAGAAGCCATGCCTGCCTTTTGCTCACAGTCCCCTGAAAGCAAGGCATATTCCTTCTGATATGCAGGTTTCCAAGTCCTTTTCTAAATCTAAACACAGTGAAAGCAGAATTGAAACTTGCTTTTCTTCCTTACCTCTCGCTACCCAGAACAACTTCATTACTGTGAGCCTAGCAGAGTTAAAAACTTCATTAGCAGTGGTAAAGGGAGTGACAGAACACAAATATCTATTCTGTTTTATAAACTACCCTTTAGGAGTTTTATGAACTCTCGTTGTATGCAGAGTTCAGCTGCCATTTTTTTATCAGAGATGCAGCTCTCGGCCAACAGAGAAGAGGCACCATTACACACACAGAACTCTTTTTTTTCTGCCTATTTGTGTTGAATGTGTTCTTCTCCTTTTGTGAAAGGATGTAAGATGTTGGGTCATTGATCAAACCAGACTTGCTACTGTGCAGACTGTTTTATTTTTTCCTAGAGACAACTTTATCTTAGCACACATAGTCCCATGAAAGCCCTCAGCACCTACCTATTTAGTTCATGTTTCCACAGTGATGTGGACATTTTTTTTTTGCTTTTTTCTCACCTTGAAATTCCTTCTACTTCATCTTATGCTGCCTGGACACAGTGCAGCTGATAAGATACACCATTTTCTTGGCATATGCAAGAAGTGATCAGGACAAGCTTTCACTTAACATCATCATTTCTGCAAGAGTGTATGAATATTTGAGCCACTAAAGACAAGGATGACAGACAAAGAACATGTGAATTTTTACCTTGCCCTGTAAAAATGTGTAGCAACTCACAATGAGTGCCAGTTTTGTCCAGTTGGAAAAAAACAAAAACAAAACACACCCCCCCCCCCAATATTTTTGCTTGAATGAAGGAGTCTGAAATATCTTCAAATTTTGTTTCTACCATAGGTTCATTTAAAATTATAAAATACAGTTGAAAATATAGAGAAACTGCCATCAGTTCTCCTGTTTCCTGAATTATCGCTCTTTGATTTCCAAACTTAATATAGATACTTTTTTAGGAGTGTATTGGAGACATTTTTTCATGGTGAAGATGTTAGATGAAAAAAAAAGTCACCATTGCATGTATTTTAGCTCATATTGTGGAAAAAGACATGGGCTCTTTTTCTAGCCTTGACATGATGCCTGTGTAAACACTTGGCTGGATCAATAAGGCTGTCTTTGATTTTTGGTCTAAAAATAGAAAACTGCTATCTGATCTTCCTTTTTAAATATTCTAGGTTTTTTTAAAATATCTCCAGATATTGAGGTGTGATATGCTTAATTGGAAGAAATTAAAGAATCAAATAGAATCATCTATTTCAAAGATTCCCTGGGAGGCTTATTTTGGTTAATTCCCTCTTTCAACTGCTGTGTCCTGTGAAGTCATTGAGTAGATCTGTGGTTTTCTTTCAGAGAGGAGAAAAATGGCCAAATGAGATTAAATTAATGGGTTTCCCTTTATTCAGTTGCAGTCTTTTCAAGAGACTTGATTGATGTTTTGCCATTTTCACATTTTGCTACATTCCTTGCCATCTGAATGAATTGTCAACATTATAATGTCTTGAATACCCTGTAAATTATAGCATAAGTACTCCCACTTTGTTTACATACTGGATTTTGATTGATCTATGCATTTTATATTTCTTTAGTTTATAGCTTTCCTAATTGCTTGGGATAATAGGACCATTCAAACCTCAAATTATTCAAAGCAAAGCAATGATTTAATCTGTTGTCATAGATGGCACGAGGTACTATACCCCAGCCCTGTTTTAAATGGTTCTGAGAATATCACGTGAAGATGTTTATCTGCTAGTTTTGCTTTGGTTTTTAACAAGCCTGGTTTAAATGCATGCCTTCTCACGTAGGTGAGACTGTTCTCTAACTGTGTAGTGTTTTTCTGTCCCTGGGATAAAGGTATATATATATGGTGATGTAAATGAAAAGTGAGTGTGGCGGAGCCATCATGACCAAAATTGATGGAGTAAGTGTTACTGAGGCAAAAGGGAGCTGACAGTGTTAGTGATGTATAATGAGGCTGGATTGTGTGAAGAGGAAAGAGGAACAAAGGAAAACCCAGGGAAGAAGAAAAGTGAGGGAATGTGAGTGAAAGAAAGAGAAAACTTTCCACTCCTTTCAACCTGGTGACTAATCCTGCTTACATGCTTTTCTCTTGTTAGCAGTCAGTTTTGCTTCTTCCTCTTCCCTTTCCCCTTTATGCTTTGGAGGCAGGGGAAGAAAAAAGAAGAAGAAAAAAATAGAAAGAAAATAAAAAGCATAGAGGGAAAAGCATGAGTGTAATTTTCCTCATTGGCACCATGACTGTGTAGATTTGCTTCTCCTTTCGGGTGTTCTGGTGTTCTTAGTATTGTTCTGGAATTGCATTTTTTATCTTGTCAGTAGTTGTGATGAGATAAAACTGAGAAAGGGTGTGACACGTGGCTGGTTTGAATTCTTTCTGTAACTCATCATGTTTCTTATATGTGCAAATATATTTTGTTCAAGTTGGAATGTATCACAGGAAAAAATTGCCAGAAAGAATTCAATGTGCACAGAAATTGGTTTCATCCTTAAAGTATTTCAGTGTTGGAGACTGCTTATGTACACCAAGAATGAAATATTTCTAAATGTGTGACCTGGATTTTTTATTATCAGAACAATAATTTTTTTGTTCGTAAGCACTCTCATTCTCTTTTCGGGGAATCTTGTGCAGGTTCTTGAGGGGAGTTTTTTTATCAGTGCAGAGCAGGTTGAAAATGCTACTGAATCTGAATAATACCAGGCTCAGCTGAAGGGGACAGCCACAAAAGATATTAGGCAATGGGAGACTCGAGCCTGCAATACCAAAGGTAGCGTGCCTCTTCAGTCTTCAAGAAAACGTATGTTTCAACAGTGAATATAATGGTGGAAACACAGCACAGTAGAAAATACACCATTTATTTTAATATTCTATAATTAATAAGAAAATTGTAGGCACCTAACTGTTTCAGCATTTTCAGAAAATGAATCAACAACATGAGCAAGTCAGAGATAATTATTTTTCTTTACGTCCCCATTTCGGTTGTTTTCAGCCCGTGGATCTGTGTCAGTTCAAACTGTTGGCTCTGCCCTTCTTTAGCAGTCAGGTGGTTGATTCCCCCCCCCATCTTTGATTACCCTGCCACAAAAATGAAAGGAGCCTCATCAGATTTTATTTTAACTCTGGGAACTTTTCCTACCTCTTGAACCTGAATGAATATTTAAGCAACTCATAATGCAACAATTGTTATTCTGAGGGAAAATAAAAAGCAATTCTCTGCTGAACATCTCTGTAGCCTGATGGAAAGGTAATGGCACCACAGAAGACTAGAATAAAATCAAATCCTAATTGTTTTGGTCAATTTGACTTGCCAGCAAGTCATGCTTTAATCTCTGCATAAATTAGAAGCCTTTACTCTGTTCAAATTCCTGTGGGATTGCTGTCTTTGGCTTCTGTCTACTTAATTCAGCTCAGCTAGCAAATGCTTCTGAATAATGTCATGATATTTCCATTAAAGAATTCGAAGTTGGTGGGAAGAAATGTGTCAAGCTGTTGATAAAATTCAGTCGAGATGAGTTGCAGCAATGAACCTGTGGTTTGGCAGATTCCTTAAGCACTGTAAGGGGCGTTGGTGAATAAACTGAGGTCCAGCACCCCAGGGCAAAGCTGTCTGGAGTACCTGCAGAGTAAACTTGTGATTCCAGTTACTCCAAATGAAACTTCTAGTGCTGGTGGCTGATGAAGAACAAGGGTATACCAGAGATTGCAGTAGTTTTTGGGAAGGAGTTGAGCATGTAAGTGAAAGAAAGAAGTTTTGACATCAATTATTTCTTTTGGAAAGTGAGTTAGGTGATGGGAAGAATATACATTCAAGAAGTTACAGTCTTGGTCTGTTCTTGGTTAAGCATGTCCTGCTTTTGCCTTTTTTCTACTCCTAAATATACTGCATAAAAACTTTCTCTGCAGTAAGGCTCCTAAATATTCTAGCCCCCACTTTACTGAGAGTCTAATTTTCTCAGTAGAGCACTACTGTTTTGATTTTCTCTTTATGCAAGGAATATGAGGAAGGTCATGATATTGCCAAAAGAGAGTTCACATTTGCCATCAATGTCAAAACAATGAAACATTAAAGAAAACAAAAAAAGAAGAAATCTCTCCAATTCTTGTGTAGTTGAAACACATAAGTGCAGACTATAAGAAATAATGTACAGCAGTCTAAGGTGCAGATTGTTAATTGGTTTGTTCACTCTAAACGGTGCAAAGACTTTAGTATGCTAATTTAAAAAAATAAATTAAAAAATCTTTTTAAACATTATTTCTAACCACCTTTTTAAAAATCCCTATGAATACATATATAGGCATCCTAGAGTTCACACAAATCCTGCTATTTATCCATCCACTGGGGTGACCTAGAAATGACCCTATCACCCTGACTCCAATCAGCTATATTCCTGGAGAGTGGGGAGAAAGAGCTGGAGGGGACACAGTGGAAAACGCATGTGTAAGAAAAAAAAATAAGAAAAATGTTCTTTTCTGGGGAGCTTGAGTTATAAGATTAGATTACAGCTGGCAGAATCAAGGGCACATAGGCATGGCACTTGATGATTATGGTTTATGGGAGCATTAAAGAGGAAGAAATCAATATATATTTTAAAAGTTCTGTTTTGCTACGATTAATCTAAACACCCTCCTTGGATTTGTGATGACAGAAGAAGGCTGTGTTGATAAGAACTTTTCCTTTTTCCTCACCAATAGTTCCAATAACTTCAAGTGTACAAATCCAGCTTTAGAAAACGAACCTTTCGCAGCTTTTCATTTTAAAGAATTAAAGCTAGTGGGTACAATTTGCAATAAATTTGAGGTCAAACGTGACACCAGATACACATCTACTAGAAATAAACAGAGTCATAATGCACTACATGAAGATACTATTAGCAGGATACAAAATAAAAAAAAAAAAATCTCCCCTTCAGGTCTTTCTGCCAGTTATGTTCTTTGCTTTGAAGCCTATAGCAAAGTGGCATCTACAGCTGAAGGTCTATGCTGGTTTTAAATTTGTAACTTAGTGCCGCATAGATCTAATCAGATGTTTGTAGCAAGCAAAGCATCATACTTTTTTGTCTGTGTGTTGATTTGATACCGTTTTCTCATGTGGTTGTCTAAAAGTATGTCTTCTTAAACTTTCTTATTTTGAAACATATATGCATAAATATTTTTTCTAGTAATATTAAATCTTTTATTTCTAGGTATTAAAGAAAATTTTAAAAATGCGGTTGTAAAGATAAATACAGCCATATAACCAAATATCTGTCTACATCTTTGCCATCCTACAAATGCCATACAATCTACTTAGGACTAGGATAGTAAAAGACAAAATTAAGACTCTTGTAACATAAACACTGTAATGCATCTTGACTAGAAGTGGTAAACTGTATGCTTTTTCTGTAGTGTCCATGCAGTCCTTGCTGGTACTTTTTAAAAATACTGCCCTTGAGATGTGGGGTTTTTAAAACATTCCGTTTTAAAACTAAGATGTAAAAACAACCAACCAATTCTTAAGCATCAGTATCTTAAAAACAGACAGATGAAGGGGTAGTTCACTTGATTAATTTTGTTTCTGGAGGACTAACTTCTAGTTAAAGAATGGAATTTACAAAGAACATCTATCAGAGTATCTGCTGTAAAGTAGAAACCAGGTAATGGGAACATCTCAAAGAGAAATGATGGGGAAAGTTAGACACCCCTCACCCCATCCCCATTCAACCCCCACCCCTTACATTATAGAATGGATTATATGGATACATTATAGGATACATTATATGGAATTACCTTTTTCATAGTGATTTAAGAGGTTCAACGTTTGTACATTGTCTCTTAAATGTCACCAAAATTAATTCCAACTGTCCAGAATGACTGTAGCTATAATTAGAGACTGAAGAACTCTCATTGTTGCACTGCGGAATGTTAAGCAAAATATGAAGTATCTAATATTGTCGCTTTTGTTTTCTTCTGAAAAAATATTTCTGTATGGTTATATTTATTAATAATATTTAAAATGCAAACATACCTATGGATGGCACTAATATTTGTATTGGAAGAATAATAATGAACATAAATTATGAATAAAATTCTATAAGCTAGGATACCAGAAAACTGTCATCGAAAATAATTGTTTTGTAAGTATCAATCAGTGAAACTTCACAATACTCTTATAAAATAGAGAAATGGTAATCTATTTCTTAATTTCAGCTACTTTGTTAGCATAAAATATGTTTGATGGAGCCATTGACAATATTTGGAGAGGAACTGAGAGGTCTGTGTTGCCACCCCATTCTTAGAACATCACAATGTTTAGTTAGGAAGAGTTTGATTTTGTTTATAAAACTTGTTTAGATACTAACTCTTAAAATGAAATCTCACTTTTTTTAAAGACAGTTATTTCTTTAAAATATTATAAAGAAATATTTTTATCTTTACAATTAAACCAAACTTCATGGGTAGTGTAGGTTGAGGTTGAAAAGTGTGTTTTAAGTTACAAGGTGAAGAGAAAGGACTGTTTATGGTGTAGTGCCTCTCCAGACAAATAGTTTAGTTATGAAAAGATGCCTGGAAGCAGTAGTGTAGAAGACTTTTGTATTTCACAATAAATGTACAGCTGAATTCACAGCATGCTAGAATCCATGAAAAACAGGCAAAGGGTAAAGGTTGTGTTTTTCTTCGTGTTCCTTCCAGAGAGAAATAATATTTCACTCAATGAGCATGAAATGGCCTTCTATAACTTATCAGGTTTTTGAAATTATCATAAGTTTTTCTTTTAAATGAAAAATAAAGAAAAAATTTGGGTTAAAACCCAGTCCTCATAAATATCAAAACAAAATCTTGTAGCTTGTTCAAGAATTATTATTCAACAATTGTTAGGGGATGTTTGAAGCAGACTGGTCATAATTAATTGCCCAAACTTTGAGAAAACGACACACTAAATTAGAAGGAAGTACATTAAATTATTTTGCAGTGTGAAGCACAGCCACTCATCGACTTTACTGGTATTCGTGTTTCTGTCACAGTAATTCTCATTATGCTTAGATTTTGTCAAGTTTAAAATCTTCCTTAAAATTACAGTTTCCTGAGGAATGATTCTTTTTGTTTTAGAAGTGGCAGAGTCAAGTTATTGCAGAAGTCAATAACTGATGTCAGGTATTTGAAAGTAAATGTATAATGAATGAATGAATGGAAACTTCTAACATATCATTTGTTTTTCTCTTTGGTAGAAATTATATCTGACCTAATAATTCATCACTGCTTCTTGCACATAAGTTACAGTTTAATATTTATTATGTTTGCAAGTTTTGATTCATATCAGTTTTAATTCTAAGGCTAAGTATAAATGAAACCATCAGACTGCTTAAGAAATATAACCTGTTTTCAGTCACTGTGAGTGTATTTACATCTCTTCAAGTTTATCATTCTTAAAGGACATAATCTCTGTGAGGGTGGCAAAGAACTATTTTCAACTGTAGCATAGAGAAATACCCATGCTATGGGAAATGCTTCCCATTCTCAAACATTTCCATCTGTTTGAGACTGAGAAACTGAAAAATCTCTTGTCATTTTTGTATATTTTTGTCAGATAACAGAGAATAATTGAAATGGTCTGTTACACAAGTTTCCTATGAAGTATAATGCTGTTGACCTTGACCTTGGCATTAGGGGTTGGGTTTTTTTTCCATCTTGAAACTTTTATTGCTAAAACCAGCAAACAATACAATGCAGAATTCAGAACTGCTTCAATATCCTTGTGATATTTATCAAAAGTACCTTTTAAGATAAACAATGGAAAAAATGTGAATAAAAATTTTCTTTAGAACAAACTGCCAGCCCTGGCGAAATGAAGGCGTGAGTAAACCTGTAGCTATTGAAGTCATGAATATTCTAATGTTCGTATTAGTCTTGTGTTTTGTTTCCACTTTGTGGATGATAATATGTTTTATTTTTTCTTTCTTTTCAGTTCTCTCTGCTGTACATTGAGATAGCCTGAAAGAAAACACTTTAGTCTTGTGTATTTAGTTTTTCAGTGCCAGTTTGCATACATTGTGAGCTAAATATTTCATTTGCTGCAATAGTAAGAACAGGCGATGACATAATACGAAACCTATTGCATAAGAAACATTTCTGGAATAGCAGAGATATTGACCTATGTTTTGAGTGCCTGAAATGCTTGTGAGAGTTGCTGGATAAATGTGCTTGGGTACCACTACACTTTTTTGCCAAAGAATGGCGATGCTTCATCCAAGAAGAGAGGACCAGCAGCAGAGGGGGACGTCCAGTTTCATTGCAAGCATTTTTAATTATGTTTCAGGGTAAGAGAGTGTACATGCAAGATCAGTCTTTTGTCTGATCTGTTTGTGTCAGTCAGAAAGAAGCTTCTGACTATCAAGCAGCAGCTCAATTCAAATAGACTAGATATTGCATACACATTTCAAAGGCATTTGATGTAGTGGGAGAAACATTGTCTTATTCTGTCTTTTACTGAACACAGACTCCCCTGTAGTGTGTTTTAGCCTCCATGAATTTGGACCCCTCTTGGGGGAAACAACTTTTCCTGATGTCCAAGCTAAACCTCCCCTGACTCTGACTTATGATCTGTGAAAACACATCAAGCTTCAGGTTTTTTGTTATCTTGTGTGCTCATTGTATGACACGTACAGTGGAACTAAAAGTAGGGCTAAGCTGCATCTGATTTTACAGAAGTTCCATCTTTTAGAGCTGTTACAGTCATATTAGCAAAAGACAATGAAAACACCAAAAGTTTTAAATAGTGGAGAAAATACAATCTACTGTGCTATGTATTACTAGAAGAGGGTTGGAAGAGACAGCTTATTCACATTGCAGTCTATCTGCATTGAGAAATTGAGTAAAAACCCAATCTTTCCTAGACCTCAATATGTGCTAGAAGTGTTAGCCAGTCAAGGTGATATATGTTAATAAGTAAACTTGCATCTCTTGTAGGCTGGAAATTGATACTAGAAGTCAGTAATCTCCATGGACACTTTCTGGATACGAACAAAACTCAAACAAGCAGATTGTAGTTGGCAGACAAAGTGGTCTGTAAAGCAAACTTAGTTAATTTGTTAGTTCAGCAATCTACTGAGCTCTAGGTGTAAGGTCACATTATATCTATCAATTAACTTCTGCATAGTGAATTTTTCATTTTCAAATGCTGTTTTGTATGCAGGTAATTTTATTCTACTGATCACAAAACCACTATACCTTAAAAGGAACACACGTATTAAACACAACATACAGGACTTCTTGGTGTGCTGATACACAGTGGCCTGAGAGAAATATGGGCTAGTAGATAACTCCAGTTTAGAAACTGTGAGTTAAAGTCAGGGTAGAACAATGCATGGATTCACAGTAGAAGGGCTCTTGTGAGACACCTGCAGCCTTGTCTGCATTAGAGGTTGGAGGCAATTTTAGGTATATTATTTATCTTTGTGAATTCATTAGGTTCAGAGAGTTGCAAGGGTGATAACATGGTCATATCCTAGAGAGGTGTGTTAAGTTTAGTTGAGACCTTACAGTAGGTGGGAAAAAAAGCAAAAGCAGGTGGTGCCTCATTGGAAGAAACAAGGAGAATAGTGCAGTATTTCTTTATCAGAAGTTGAAAGGGTCAGAAAAGGACAAGATAACACAAAGATAAATGCACTGCAAGGCAGTGAAGAAATATAGTTGCTGATGTCTCAAACCATACAGATAAGTCAGCAAAAGAACTGTTTGATGCATTTTACCAAGCGGGGCCATGGGTCAGAAGAAGCAAAGGTCTGTGTTAGCTCTCTAGCTTAGGGATTATCATCTGTCCTTGGCTTCATCAGCATTGATGAGCATTGCAGGGATGAAATTCTGAGTAACACCATTATGATTAGATGTGTTAGGAAGGTTATAAGAGTATATAAGCCCAGCATCTAGTTCTAGTTGGGAAGACTAACATACTTCAGCATTTAATTGTAACTGGGGTATTGATTGATCCCAGGTCGGTGGAACTGCTGGCTGATAACCATTATGATGAAAAAACCATAATATCACCCAATAATTTTTAATGACATGAAACAAAGTCGGTGAAGCCAACCTTATCTGGAGATGAGAAAAAAATCGATAGAGCAGCTTGATCAGGTTGGTTTGGGGTACTTGAGTGCACAGTCAGTTGCATTCTAAATGCCATAAATATCTTAACACCTCTCCAGGGATGAAAATGATACCTTTATTGCTAATCCATCGGGATTTAATTTAGTTTATTATTTTCTTCACTGTAAGAAAGTTATTACTTATATTTATGTAAATATATCTGGATTGCACATGTGTACTGTTTTTACAAGATTAGGTCTGGTGATATAAATATCAAATGACAGTTTGTGGGCAGACTGCAAAAGGTCTGTGATATTTCAATACTGATATTAATGTGTAGGCATGTAGGTAGAGATTTTCCATGTCTGCAACCTCCTTAAAAATCAGGTGTTGATGATGCACAGCTAGAAGTTGGTTTTTTCCTGTGGCATTAAACAGATCTTTTACAATTCCATTAAAACCTTTGATCCTTTGAAATTCTTTACCTAATATCAGACAAAGAGTCCTATATGCACAGGCTATAGTCTTTTTAGCACTGTATCTTTTTCAAAAGATCTTTTCATTATGAGTCTGCTTTTCTGGGGTATTTTTATCACATAATTGGAGTATTTAATTGATTAGCACTAGGTTCATTTCGTTTCATTCTTTGTGATCATCAGCTTTTGGCAAATTAATAATTTCCCAACACATCTATGGATGTGCTATTGCAAATGCCACTAGTCCTCTATTTACCTCAGATGATGTTCTCATACTCCCTGTTATGTCTTTTTATAGAATACATGGTCAACATGTATTCTTTTTATAGAATACATGGTCATGGTCTTATATAATCATAATAATTTTTGCCATTTTAAGAAGTTTCAAATATTGTGCCCAATATCAAATGCACTGTGGTAGTAGTCATGGCTTATAATGACAGTATGTTAATGTGTAGAATTTTAGTAATATTTTCAGATTCATGCTGCTCAAATGAAACATGGAGGACTTCATGAGATCCAAAATATAGGATTAGAGGTCCTCTTTCTGATTGTTTCTATTTACTCTAAAAATCCAACATATAAAGATTAATTTTATTTCTACTTTTTATGATATCCAAATTTTCTAAGTTTGAAAAACTCCGGTGGATAAATTATTACTTAGTGTGTACTTTGTTAAAAAAATCAAGAAAAAATACACTTACTGTTGGCTCCTTATTAAACGATGTATCTTGATTATAGCTCAGTAATGTTACCACTTTTATCTGGAATAGTTTAAGAATTTTAATTGAACTTTATTAGTTTCCTAAAATAATCTTGCATACAAAACTAATCCTGCTGATTGACTATTTTTGCAAGTTTTGTTGAAAACTGAACCACAGACTTTTTCCTCTTAACATGGCAAATATTAGGCCATTCATGTTTATGGATTACTGAATTTTAAAGACAAATTACTTTTTGTCTTTTAAATTCCAAACCACAAAGTAAAGCTTGAAGCAAAACTAACACCTTATCTTTGAAAATTTCACAGTGTGCATGCATTGAAAATTGTTATCTTCTCTTCAGGCTTTAAAATTTCAACAGTTTCCCTTGGGTAAGCTTGAAGCTGAATGGGCCTATAGCATAAATTCTTAACATGTTTATACATGTTAATTTGATAGCACTTTATCTGTATGACTTATTTTGTTTTAGTATGATGACTTCCTTCACTATCTCATAATTTGTCATGCACATTCACAAATCTTAAAGAATCAGCATGATTTGGGTTTTTTTCTTCATTTTTAAAGCTCATTAAATTTGCTTAAAATGCGTTTTACTGTTTGATAAATAATGCTTCCAAAATATTCTTCTAATGCTGTGGGCTTGAAGGCTTTCCTTTTTTAATTGTATGTGCAGAAGATCCCTACCTCACCTGAAGGAGGCTCCTTTCTAATAACATTTAGGCAAAGTTTTTATTTTTGTATTGCTCAGACTCCTGTGTATGATTCTTAACAGAAGCAAGTTCAGTTGTCTCCTGTGGCTTTCTGAAATGCTCTGTGGTGTTATAGCCAATTGATCTTGATCAGGCTCAGCCTACCACAGCAATTGCAAGATGTGGAATTGTCTTAGTGTGGCTTTCTTGTCTCAAATTTTTTGGCAAAAGAACAGGATGAAATAGAAAGCTTCTGTGTTGGTCAATACACATATATGTGTTTTTCTCTCTTGCAGCCTCTACAGTGAAAAAATAAAGATGACATCCTTGTACTTTCTGCTTTTATTCCAGATGGCCCCATTTCTGCATCTGCATTAATATTAAAAATGTGTTTTCTTTGAGAATCAGTTCAACAGTGTCCTGAGAGCCAGAAATGTCTCTTCTGGGCTGATTTTCCTACTGCAGTTTGTCTCCTTATGTCTTGATTCCACCATTATTTTTTTTAAATTTATTTTATCAGCTCTCTCACAGTGTTTAACTCTTGAGTTGGGGAACAAGAAATTTGCTTAGAGTTTAAACCCAGATTTTGAGTAAAGTTGCATTTTAGATAAGTTTATCCCACTTTATTTCTAGCCAAAAGGAAATATAAAAGACCCATAAATATTTAAGTGAATTCAGTCTTAGTATATAGAAAACATGTGAATTGCTAAGACAAATTGCCTTTGTATTAAACTTCTCTTGCACAAAAATCTTTGGAGTAGCTCATTAAAAATACCCTGTGGGTAAAACTTCTGATAAACCAATATGCTTCAGAGACAAGTCAAAGCAGTAACTGCTTGAAAAGTTTCTTTTTTTCCCTTGTCAGTAAAAACCTCATTCTCAAAAGCGAGTTTGTATCTCTCTATCTATTTGGATACATTTTAATATTTACTTACTATGCTAGGAGAAAAATACTGTTGATTGAGCTGCTATGTATTTTTTAGAACCACCTGAGGATATTGTCTGGCTCTTTCTAAAGACTATGAACTCGGAGGATATTTCTCTCTCTAACCAACAGGACCATGTAAAAGAAATATTGAAATAATGCCCTTAATAAAAGAAAAATATCTGGATTTTTCTTTCTTAATAAGATTGGGTGTCAGCAGGCCATCCTAATGCCTATCCCGGTTCATCTCTTCTACAAAATAAATATTGTAATGTTATTGTTACTCAGAAGTTAAAAGAGCAACATATAAAATCTTTCCCTACATAATTTTCTGAATATCCCACTGTTTAGCCTTACAGCCTTTTATGAAACAGGACTTGTTCTATTTGTGCTCCCAAATGAAAATAAGATTAGACACAATTTGAATAACTTTCTGCTCCTGTTCTTTTTCATGCCTTGCCTTGAAAAAAATCTGAAATCATGCTCTGCATTATTTGCAAAGAGGCCATGATACTCAGTTTTGGAAGTTAGGCTCATTAGCTAACAAGCTTTTCTTCTACCATCCACTAATTTTCCCTGAACTTCTCTTTGCACAGGTGAGAGGAGACTAGAAGAGATTATGGCCATCTGGTGATCTTCTGAGTGTCTCAGAAGAAAAAAAGGTTTTATAAATCTTTTTTTTTTTTTCATAAAACATTCATTTCAGTAATGCAAAGATCATTTTTGCATGGGGTGTTTCTTACATTTGGGATATATTTGTAGAAGAGTATCTTTAACCAACAGTTGGTCAAGTTCTGTCCTTTGTCTCTAGGATTGTTTTACCTCTGTATTGCAACACTTATTTTTAAAATCTTGCTGAAGTCTTAAACTGTATGAAATGTGTCTGGAGAAGCTTGTAACTTCTATGAGAAAAACAGCTCTAGTTCATGATTCTAGTTCAGATAAAGTGCAGACAAGTGAGGAGAACAACTCTGCAGTAATCTCGCAGAGTGGAGCAGTAAACTGGATAATCTGTTGAGTCACCTGTGATGTGAATGTAAAAGGCTGAGGTGTATAAAGCATGAGAAAGGGAGGCTTACACTAAAATAGTGTAGGTGGTGTAGCAGGTGAGAAATTCCCCCTTGTGATGACATTAAGGTGCAGTGAGGTGATTATTAAAATATCAGCATAAACTTAAAAGACTTCTGATTTAAATTTCTGATGTCTCAATTTTCTAACTCTCTTGGAAGAAGAAGAAGAAGCAAAGCCTGTGTTCATTTGATTGCACAGTGTAGTGAAAAAATAAATTATATTTGGAGGAGCGGTATTTGCCATCTTGATGTCTGATATTGGTCAAAAAGCCTTAGAAGCAACAGGTCTGACGGTTTCATTTTTTTCATGGTGTTTGATGCATCTGTCTAAACTTGTAATATGATCAGAAAGCACTGACCCACAAGCTACAAAAATAGCATAGATAGTACATTTTAGCCTAGTGAATCTTGTTCTGGAAAGAAGCTCTAGTGGTAATTCATACCTTGTCTTATTTTGTCCTCTTTGTTTACCCTGTCACTAGATGTGGCAAGATGCTACAGTTGTTCACACTCCTAAAAGGACTACATAAAATATCATGGAGATAGATGTCCTGCTCTTTAGTGTTTTACCTCATTCACCAAAACCAATTTTTATAACTTTAAAAAAAAAAATTAAATAATTGCAGAGCACAAAAGTGATGGACTAGCATGAAACAGCATTTGTGAAGATACAGAAATTTTTTAATGACAAATCTTCATTAGTTTGTTACTTGTTCCATTCAATGAAGTTTTGTCTTCTTAATGAAAGCCATTAGAATCTAATAACTCCATATATAGAAGAATGGGAGACCTACTCCCTGGCATTCATTTTGTTTCCTCCTTGTCTCTCCTTGTAATACCATTCAGGTTTCAGATTGGCTTCTGCAGGGCTAAAGTTTTAAAACCTGTTCACCAGTTAAACCTGGTGAAAGTGACAGTCTAATGAAAAATATAGCAAAAATCAGAACAAAATCCAAATATAATGAGCCAGTTATGAACTTGACTAGCATTATATCATGGAGATATTATTTCTGTGTAATCAAGCACTGCAAAATATTACTGATCTTCCATGTGAAATATACCTCATTTCAAATACCTTTCCCTCAGTCTCCATGTGTGCTGAAATATGTGAGGTACACCATTACTTTTATCATACATCTGCAAAAAGCATGTTTGCTTTAGAAAAATATGTCATTCCTGGGTAAGATAACTAATTATTCAAAAATTAAGCTACTTTCATATAGCTTTGAAATGGTAAAACCCATGCATTTATTCACTTTTAACTAAAAAAAATTAATAAAACTTTAAAACATATAGAGAACAGTAATTAATTACTGTGCCTCTGGGTTTAAAAATACTGTAATTTTCTAGTTACAGAGCTTCCAGAGTCATATATTCTGATTTGCTCTGAGATACATGCACATAACTTTACTAAGGTTAAGAGAGGTAACATGTAACTTCACAAGCAGTAAAATCTATTCTAAAAGACTTTCATGTTATACACATAACAGATTGTAATGTATAATAAAATAAAAAATGTGTTCATTTTTATGATAGATACTGGAATGAAATATTACATGCTCTCCATCTAGACTTTCAAAAAAAGCTCTGGTGACTATACCTGAGGAAGGGAAAATAAAGAGACAAGGAGGGTAAAAATGTGATCATCTGCCTTAAATATAATTTAGAACAGTTTCAAAGTTTCCCCGCTGCTGTATTGTTACAGTTTCCAAAATAAGGTAAGTTGAATCTGTTTTGTTTCCTCTCACATTTCTTACAGGTGCCATGTTCAAAATAAATTGCTCTGGGCAGTTGTGGGGAGTGACAGAATTCAAAAACATTTGAGGATTTTTCGGAGTTAGTGTTTTGAAAGCCACTGTATTATTTTTTCTTCTGTTTTGGCAAGAAGTATCATGCATTGAGATGGAAAAAAAACAAAGGTGCAAGTAGCTCATGTAACAGTTTTTGGGAGCTTTAAGAGATAGCTGATGGATGATTTCAATATTAACAAAAAAATTAACCTTTTATGTACATCTCACATTTCATGAGATTCAGAGCAAAGGGGTAGTTGCATTTTTAAAGTACAGCTGACAACTCAGATACTCATGCTGCCAATTACCCCACAGAGAATGGATGTTTCTAACTTTTAACAATAAGTGAAAGAAACTGCTTTTTTGGTAATTCAGATGTTCATGATCTGTTTCTCAAATTTAGAAAACACTTATCCGGTCATGCTAGATTTGATTCACTGCTCTGTTTCACGGGAGGAACTGCAGTGTATGAAGTTCTATAAACTGAAAAAGTGAGAAAGAATCACTAAGGAAATCAGATGTGTTGAGTGCAAATGGTTTATTGTTCACTAACAGAGGGAAAACTCTGTGCTACATGGAATGGTCCAACTTGTAACAAAGGTGTTTATCACACGTCCTTTTTTGATTCTCTTACAAGTTGATTTTGGTTAGTATGTTGTTTTAGTCCATTAGTTCAAGTGAAAAGCCACGGGATAATATCCAATTACATTTTTGGCTGAAAATAATTTCTGTTAAAGTTGGAAAAAAAGACATAAGAAATATCACACCAACTTTAAAGATCTTACAGTATTACAAAGGATATTGGAATGCTATGAACCAGCTTTTAATGTGTGCTTCTCCACTAAGGCAGAAAATTGCACTGAGGAAAAAATACCCAACCTGTTTCTGCTCCGTTGCAACAGTTTCACAGATGATGCTTTGCTTTGAATTTTCAGTGGAGAAAGTTTAACATTTCTAACACTTTGACTGTTCTGATGAGTTCTGATATAGTATGTTAATTAAAAATCAGTTTGGATGCATATATATATATATTCAGGAGAAATCTGATATTTTTATAAATTATTATTCTGAGACATTTCAGCTTCTTACCAACATCACTGATTCCATTGCGGGAGCACAAGTGTAATTTTTAGAGTATAAGAATAGGGGAAAATTGCCTTTTTTTTTTTTTTCCATCCTCATTACAATCACCATCATAACAGTTTCCTGGTTTACCAATCCTATTCTTGTTGCAGTTTCTGTCACAGAAATAAGAATGGAACTTTAATGCCAATGCAGGCTGTGAAAGGATAAGTGGCTGCGCGACATTTACTGGAATGTGATGGTCTGGAATCCACTTATGGGTTTTCCTACCTAGAGGAGAAGAGATGAATGGCAATCAAAAGAGGAACACTGAATCAGACAGAATGATATATTTGATTATTGGTGGTGAGTAGGAAGTTAAGAAAGTAATTTTTGGGGTGGGAAGGTTTCCTTGAACTCCTCTTCTGCCTGTCCCCTGTTGATTTTATTGTCAATGCTAATGTATTTGCTAGGAAACCTCCTTAAGAATGGTAGCAAGAACCACATTACGGCAGTTCCAGAAACAGCAACTAAACCCAAAAATAAATTAATGAAATGTCCTGTATAATTGTCTTTTCAGTTATAGTAATTAGTGGATTTGGCCCATGAAATTAATTAAATTAGTGCATTTGTGTCATTCCCTAATCTCTTCTCAGCAACATCTGACTCACTTTATTATATAACTCTTGCTGTATGTTGGCAGATAGTAGCTATTATTGCTGATTGAATACTTATGGTCAGTTATGAATCAATTATAGGTATGTAAGCACAATTATTTGGGTTGTTTGGTTTATGAGGTTTACCCCAGATTTACGGAATTATAATTCAGATATGAATTTGACTGTTCAGTGGAATCCTCTTACTTGGTAGATAACACGCATTGATTGTTAAGAAAGTATCATTTTGTTCCAAGTGCCAGGGGCAGTCGCTTCATCTAATTTAAAGTGTTGAAACAGTTGAAATAGTTCTGTAGGTGTTCCTTGCCTTGTACTTGTTTGTTCTACATTTTAATTCCTCCAGTTTACAACATGACATTGTCTCAGAGTGTTTCATAAAACGTTTCCTTGTCTCAGACATTCTGAATGATTTTATACTGTCAGCAGTTGTTCTTCCTCAGATTTCCTGTCTTCCCAATCTTTTTCTGGCGTTTTTTGAGAGAGACTTTATTAACTGTCTATTTTGAAACACATCAAAAGAATGACATTCTGTAATCTTAATCTTCGAGAGCAATTTTCATTTTGCCTGCCCTGGCCCAGTTCTCCATATTGTGGATGTATAACAGAATTACAGCCAAAGCCCTACTGTTATTATTTAAATGGTATTATGAGTTTCAGTCATGTAACTGTCACAAGGATCATAATGTCAGCAAATATGCCATTCTTCAGCAGTGGGAAAGGAAAAAAAAACCATGTAGTCAGAGGAGTCCTGTGAGATATCTATGGATGAACCCTCTGTGATTTCCTCATTCTAATCTCAGGTGAAGATTAAAAAAAAAAAAGACACTTTTGCTGTATATCTCAGTACTTCAGTGAAGGTGATTTGACAGCATCTCTGTGAAAGACCAGATGGTGGGAGAATACTCTGAAGTGTGTTCTTTTCTTTCCCTCCAGTAGATTGTTTCATTCCAGTGGATAATTTATGCAGAAGGGAAATTTGTAGCATAAACTGCTTTTTATAAACATCAGAATTGTTCGAGAGGAAAACAAAGGTTTATTATTTTCAGAGGCAGTTGAATGCTGTGTAAAAGGTGTCTCTCATCAGCCATTTTCGAGAACATTTGGACAGATGAGTAACAGCTACTGATGTTTATGATTGCTAAGTTCAAACTCCTGCTGTCAGCTAAAGGTGACGTTCCATATCTATGTGTGTACACATACGTGGAACACAGAGTTTATTGTCTGTCTAGGTAATGCTTTAACAGTGATGAACAGTGCAGTGGGGGATATATCAGAACAAGGATCTCTCTATCTGGACACCTGAATATCTTGATAGTGCTTTAGACAACAAGGGTTACACCATTTATGCTCTAAATTAAGTTCATAGAACATTCCCAATTAAGTATTTTAATGCTACCGTGCACTTCTGTAATTAGGCAGCCAAACCTTGCAACTCTAACACTCAAAACACTATTCAAGTTTCTGATTAAAGCTATAGTAGTATCCTTCTTTCTATGTCTTTATAATACTAAGGGTAGACCTTTTTTCAGAAGTAACAAACTCCTTTTATTCAAAAAGCCACAAACCATGGAACTTTAGCAAGTTGCATTAATCAGTTAAATCCTGAAAAAATGAACAACTTATTCTCCTTTAAAATGGAGATATATGGACATCAAATGCAATGATGGGTTTAACCAGAAACTATACAAAATGTACTGCTCTAAATTAAATGGTTTTGATGAAACAAAATCGCTAGTTGCCTGTGCCACTTTGGGAGCGGAAAACAGAATGATATTTTCTGGATCACTTAAATGAACATGAGTAAAAAACATTTTGTGTCTGAACGAGGGGAAAAAACCATGCAATGAAGCAGCAAATCAGAAAAACACTTAATTGTCTTGAATGTTGATGGATGGTTTCCCATGGTACCAAAAGGATGTGTTTGGGTGTATATTTATTTCTTACCATTATTATTGATGATTTTATCAGACATAAGGTATTAGTTCAATGTACAAATATGTGACATTTTAAGGCTAATAAAAAGCAAACTGTAGCATGAATAGATGAAACTATTTCAGAAAAAAAAGCAAATCACTGAATATAATAGAAAAGATGTTTTCATCATCTTTCATATTTCTGAGTTCGGAGCAATGTTTCATACCTGGAAAAAAGAAATTCTTTCAGCCTTTAACTGGCTCTTTAAAGTTTGGGGCTTTGGGGGTTTTTTGGCATCCAGCTTGAGAGATATTTTTGGTTTTGCCCTTGTCCACATTGAATTGCCGGTGAATTTTCTATCTTGTTATACAAAGTGATTTTTTCAAAATGTGGAAAATGGGATGGCTTTTTAGAGCATACACCCTGCTGCTTTCTGGGGAGGTGGGGAAAGTTTCATTCTTAGTGCTCCTGGAATTCATTTGGAGCCACTGCTTTTTGCCAGCACGGGCCAGTGCTGTGTGACCCTTCATGCTGAAGGGCTCAAATCAGAACTACACCATCATTTCTTTAATGATAGTTAAAGATGATGTTTTTTCAGTCCATTTCTGTATCGTTCTAGCCCTTAGGCTGCAGTTAGGTGCCCACTACAATCAAATGTCATAACCCATGATGCCATAATGAGGTTAAGATATGCAAACATTGACTTTTTAATTGAGATCACTTTGTAGGTGTTAAAATGTTTATGTGTGTCTGATTGTTCATTTATCCTCCTGTAGTAGTTCTTTAGGCAAAGCTGTACACATTTAATTATTTCAAGTTTGTTTGATGAATCAGTCTCTCTAAAGTGGTAATTAATTTAGATGGCATTCTCTGAACCCTGAACTCCTTGCCATATATCATTTTTTTGCTGCTGAAATGCACAGCAAAGTGGAGTTTTGGCAATGCCACGTGAAGAGAAGTCATTAATAATCTCTTTGTGATGCCTGTGTATATGAAACCAAACCTAACACTAGATTTTACTGCATCTGATAACGCAGAGTAAATGTTAAGAACAAAAGGGTCAACTCAGCTGAAATCTAAACTATTTTGTCTAAAAAATAATTGGTCTTATTTCCTAAAGGAATGACACTTAAAAATATGAGACTCTGCTGACTGATTACAGTTATACCTAAAGTCTGAAGTACTGCTGAGTTTCCCCAAGGTTCATTGACAACCCTGATTCGGGCTAAGCTGTTGTCTCAGGTCCTGCACACACTAGAATATCTTTCTGTGTGAAAGAAAGAAACTGTGAGTATCCCAGCAACAGGAGTAAACCAAAAACTTTTCATTCAATTAGCGTCTTACCAAAGAAGAATATAGCTGGAAGACACAGATCTATAGGAATTGGAGAGAGATAACTGAATTTTTATAGAACAAGTTCATCGTCTTGTCCCCAAACAGGATGATTTAAATCAAATGTTGTTTTTTTTTTCTCTGTTATTTGTTTAACCTGTTACACTTTTCAATAGACTGCAAGAATAGAAACTTCACCATTCCCTCCTGTGCTTCACTATTTCTCAAATGACAAAATCTTTGTAACTCTCAGGCACCATTACTTCTGTTGGTTACAGAGGCACTCTGGTAAGCATTTTGGTAATTTTGTCTTCTTGTCAGTCACTCTTCAGTAAGAAAAGACAAAATTTTTTCCCCTCTATGAACCTCTAATGTACTGAGTTATCTGATCCTTTCTGGCTTCTTCTTGTGAACAAAAGCCAGCAGAACACTGCAGATAAAAGGCTATGGAAGAAATTTTGCTTCTATAATAGCTACCTCCATGGAAATAGAGAAGCTATTTTCTAGCTGCAAGTGGAAGTTAGTCTCTGTGAGCTGCAAAGGAGTGAAATAGAAGCAGGTGACACCAGTCTTCTCTTTATAAGCCTTTTTCCTGAGTCTTAGGAGGAAATGAATTGGAAATGCAAAGGGACAGAGAATGCTGTCACCTGTATGGTTTCATGTATCCTGTGATGTACCAGTAGGAACACTCACCCTCAGATTTTTCTAGTAGATTTTAGTAGTCCACTAGAAAACACGCATTTTGTACAAAAGGTTTTTCTGTTTTCTAATAATATTGGTTTCCTGATGTATTTTGCTCTTTATTGGTTGTATTACAATACCATTGAAAACTCTCAGCTAAACTTTGAATTGTGTTTGTTACAGCACAATACGTGTATATATATTTATGGATATATTAATAAAGCTGGCAAGGAGTGCCTTTTATTGTGAGTGCCTGACTCATGGCAGAACTTGCAATCTCACCTTCCTGCCCAAACTCTCAACAAATATCCAGGTGTACAGGAAATACTGTTACTGTTTCCTACACAGTGAACTGAAGACACCAAATGCTTTGCCGTAAAAACATAGAGGAAAAGACTCCAACATTTATATAAGTTTTTTTTAGTGCTGCAATGAAGTACTTTTGGCATAAGACTACTCTTTTTGCCTTTATGGAATCTACGTACAGGGAAATGAATTATCACTTTGCATTTACTGTTTCCATACTCATGCAAATCTTGTTGCAAATTAGACTAGAAGTAAATAAAGCTACAGTTTTGCAATCGGCTTACGGACTTTTTTATTCTGTGCTGATTGTACTTTGAATATATTTTCCAGCTGTTTCATCCTTTCTTCTCCTTACACTCAAGCAGAGGGAAATCCCACTAACACATTTACCAGTTGGTTTTGGTGTTGTCTTGACTAGTTATAATCTCAGTAGGGGATATCCCTCCTCCATGAATTCTGAAACTCTAATACAGTTTGTAGTATTGTGCAATTTTATGAAATCTGACAGATGGCTGCTCTGTTCTTCTGAGCTTTGGTTATCTTTCTAAAAACTCCTGGGTGTCTGAACATATCTAGACTTCAGCAAATAAAAGCACAGAGCCTTGTCGTCGGGATAATCTTTACAAACATTGCATGAGCTCTTGTGACCCATAAACTTGTGCACTGTTTAAATAATGCTTCACCGTGTGTTCTCAGTGCAGGTTTCCCCGCAGTTACACTTTGAAAGTGAGGTTTCATTTCATATGTATGTGAGTGTCTGCCTGCACAGATGAATGTGAGTGAACAGCAAAGCTGTAGAAAGAACTGAATGACATTTATCCTGTACTTTCAATTGATTTCCTTCCAATTTGTCCATTAGGCCGTTTTGAGAGCTACCTCTGAGACTCTTTTAAAAACTATTTATTAATGTGCAGATTTTTTATGGGTGTGAGGCATACTGTAACCACATTTACATTCAGATAGAGGACTGAGGCCAAGAAAAGTATGGCAGCAAAATGGGTTTTGTCTTGATTTTCCAGAGAGATATTTTCAGGCATTGAGAAAGCATCTATGCATTTTGGGCAGTAAAACAGAAATAAACAGTGTGAACCTTTCTAAGATCAATAGGAGTTTTAATATTAAAACATTCATGGGGACCTAAGACTAAAGCAACAACAATACCTGGGGCATTCTGGAGGAGCTTGCACAGCAACTGCCTTGAAAAGCCTTTTATAAACAGCTTAATTACATTGCTCTCTGCTGGTAATAGAAAAGATTGCAGTCTGACGTTTAAAACCTGGAGAAAAAAAAAATCCATCTGGAAGAAGATCTGGTAGAAGAATTCAACAGAATGTTTTTGGGTTTGGAATCAAAATAGGGTGTTTGGGATTTCTTTTTCCCCACAAACGGGATGTTCCCTTCCATAGAGAAAAATGGAGCGTCTGTGAGCAATATGGGCTGATGAGAGAACTGCTGTGTGAAATTGGGAGGAAAAGGTCTGCTGGGGCCTGGTGCTATAGATTTTTTTTTTTTTCTTTTGGTTGGTTTTTTTGTATACCTTTTCCACCCATTGAAATTTTTTTTCATTATTGTCCAGGTTTCACTCAAATAATTTTTCTGATTAAAGCTTCATTGCATACTTTATGCTACTGAAATCATTGACTGCAATGAATCTTGTTTAGATGTGTTCATATCTTAAAATGAGGCAGGAATTAAATTTTTGGCTGATACGTGCAAGGTAAAATCTTCAAAATTCGCCAATCATATTTAGGTACTAAATATTTAGGTACCAAATTTCAGGTACCTGTACCTGAAGTACCTGACAGGAGACTAAAACAGAGATGGAGAGAGACAAGACACTTCCCCATCTGTGGAAGTGTTCAAGGCCACACTGGATGGAGTTCTGAGTAACCCAGTCTAGTGAAAGGTGTCCCTGTCCTTCGGAGCTGGAATAAACATCAGCAAAAATTAGCAGAAAGCTAGCCAGTGACTAAAGAGGTTGTACATTTAAAAACCCAAAAAAGTTGTTAGGTAACTATTTCTCTCTTTAGAACCCTTGGTAATAAACCCACTGATTTTACAGCCAAACTAAAGCTTTGTCAGATTTCTTGTGCATCAGTTTTAGGGGAAAAAAACTGTTTAATGAGCTTAGCATAAGCGATGTCAGTGTAACAGGCTGTATGCAGGCATGGGAAATTTGACTGAACCAGGAAAAATGGCAGAGATTTGAGAAAAGATGGACAGGAAGAGAGCACTCAGAGCAAAACACATGGACCTTATAATATGCTCAGTACCAAAGAAGTAATATGGTGCAGCAAAAAATCCATGGTGAAAGTGGTCCGCAAATTAAGTTTCCATGGCCTGAGTCTGGTTACCCCTGTTGTCCCAGCTTTGGTAGATTGGGTTTTATTTTTAACCTGAAACATCGGTCAGGAAATAAGTCACAAGACGCTGACTTTATCTTTTTCTAACATGGACACATTGACCTGTGTTGCTTAATGTAAGTTTTGAGTGCAGTTTTGAGAGGACTTGGCTACTGCATAACTGAATTCACCAATTTTTACATGTTAGAATAATTTCTGAGAAAAACCTTTGCTTCCATAGAAAGAATTGAAAAATGTGTGAATTATTCATGGAAGGCAACTGAAGATCAGGTTCATTTTGTGTAAAAGATTAAAGATTAGGTCAGGACTCCTTGGTACTGTAAGATGCACTGGCATTACTTTTATTCCAGCCTTTTCATTTGTGGTTTTCATGTGGTCCTTCAACAAGATCATTTCCACTTGGAAAATCATGAGGAAAAAATTGAAGTGATGGTTCTTATGGTAAGTTGATAGTGCAAGTTAATTCTATTACTTACTATATTTTCCACTAATCCTGAAGATTCTCTTTTCTCAAGCAAGCTTTCTGTTGGAGACTGATAAAATGATAGAACAATATTCAGTGTATTTCATAAAACACTACACTTCATTTTTGTAATTCATTCTTCTGTTGGAAAACTAAGTGTAGTCTTGTTCATCAGTGTGTATCACTTCAGTACTATTACAATGATACAAAGGATTTATGTGGATATGTACATTCATATGTGCCTTTTGGTTTTTTTTGGAACCCAAACACGCTTAGAATTATAATGTCTTGAGTAAACCACTGCATAATCTATGCATAGTTGGAAAAATCTCCCGTGATTTCCAGCATCAAAGGTCACTTTTTCTTCTGCTAGCCTACTGACCTTTACATTAATTTTCTATTATATGAATTTTCATAATTTAGTTGCATGGTTTAGTACTGAGAGCAAAGTTAATAAAAAATAACTGATTTTTGCAAAATAGGGCTTTGTGGGGACTGACAAAGCTAGTTTTGCAAATGTCTGCTACTTGCATTCTCAGAAAATAAAAATGACAGATTTTTATTTGTTGTTTACCATACATCCAATGGTATTTTTAAGCAGCATATAATAATGAACAAACAGTAAATTATGTGATAATAAACAAGAATAAGAGCAAGGTAATCAATCTTCACTCTGCCTCTTAGGACACTGAGTTTGGCTAACAGAAGAAAAAGTGGTAGATTCAATAATTGTGTCAGAGAATAGACCACAAAAGTGAAAAATAGTGAATGTTTTGGATATGATACTAGGTGGAAGAGGTGAAAGTGTGCATTTGTCAATATTATTTTTCTTATGATCTGATCCTTTTTTTAGCAGTTTTAGGTGGCTGTTTTAGGAGTGATACACTAATTTTTCAATAATTTGAGCCGTCTAATGATTGTGCAGGCAAGCTGAGAGGAAAATTTGGTGGCTTTTTTTTCATATGCTTGAGACTAACCTCAACTTCTTATGAATTTGTACTATGGTCCATAGTTTGCTCATGGTGTCAGGAACCATAATCTTGTATCTGAACTTGATCTGAGATTCACTGAAGTCATTAATAAACTTTACATATAGTTGAAATTATTTGGTTTGTAATCTGTTTCTAGAATATTGTTATTATTCATTTACTTGTAGGGAAAAATGTTCACATTTTTATTGTTTATAATATACATTATTATTTTATGAAAAGCTGGAATTTAATTAGAGATGATTCAGTCACAATTGTCCCTCCGAATTGGGCTAATTCTTGGATTTCATCAACGTAAATGACTGGGAGATAAGATTCAACACTTTTCTCTGTATTAAAAATGTTATGACTGTAGATTATACACGTCTTCAGATACAGATTTCACTGGAAAGCTTTTTTAATCCAAGTTATAATTTTTCATCTAAAGGAAAAAAAGGAAGGAAAAAAGAAAACCAGAAGCACTAGTAGAACGGTTTCCCCTAATTCACCTCTAAATTGGGTTCTCAATGACAAATTGATATTCTAATAAAAGAAATATTTACTAGGCCCTCTTCCTCCCCCTGTCTCCCATCCTTCTCTCTAGCAACAGGACCTTTCCTGAATGCAAGAAAAGGAACTGCACCCAATACTGTTTTGGTTTTTTTGCAGAAATCAAAAAGACCTCATGCTAATGAGAGCTTTTCTCTGAAAATGAGCTCATTACTGTTCATTTTCCTCTGCTTTTAATCTGTTCTTCAAGTGTGTGTCATCTTTAAAAGTTTCGAAAGTCATTTCATGAATCTGGAACAAAAGCAAAGTTGAAAAGAAAAGCGTTGCCCTAATGAAAAGTATAGTCATGCTTCATCCATGAAGGCGGGAATTTAATTATCGAAGAGGAAAGCAGGGATGGGCCACAGATCACGGAATTGAACTGGGGAAACAAATAGGAAATTATACTAAGGGAGAGAGAAAGGAAAACCGAGAAACTACAGCTATTAAATTTGTGAAATGAAGTACATGACAACTACAGATACAGTATGAATTGCAAATATGTATAATTTCCTGATATGGCATACTCTGTCTTCACTGAGATTATTTTAATTTTATGATTTCCAGAAAAAAGGATAATGGAAGGATAATTTCTAAATAAATCAGAATCTTAACTATTTCAGATTTTTCTTGATCTGACTTCACCTCTGCTGTTCACCAAGTTTAGGATTGGTGCTTATACTTTGTTTTAGAATAATAGGATTTAATACTTACTTTTCATTCACCTATGCAGGATTTGATGGAGCGACCTGATCTGTGACTTAGGTTGCTCATCAAATAACTTGGTAAATTATTTGCAGAGCTGAACATTAAATTTTAAATGATCCTGTATGTAACAGAATACAATCATTGCAGCGTATTTCGTTCTGAATATTCCACAGCTTTTATGTAATCAAATTTGGTTTCTACTTTCTCTCCATCTAGCAATTTATCCTAAGTAGATATTGAAGATATTGTAAATACTGAATTTTTTTCTTTCTTACAAGACGTAAAGGGTTTGGTTTTTTTTTGTAAAGCAGTGTAAGAATTCAGAAATAAACATTGTTTCTAGTATTTCTTTTTTTGTTTTGCAACATTTCTTTGTATTACTTCTGATGACTTGACATGAGTCATTTTTATGACAGTGAAAGCACGGTGTAAAACTGAAAAATGGGCTCTCAGTCTGTGCAGATGGCAAAAATGATGGTCTACAAAGGTATCAAAGCCCTTTAAAAATGTTAAAATAGATGCCCTCCAATAAAGCTTTTGTTTGCACTGTGCCTTAAGATATAAAAGTAGTGTAATGGAAACAGACTACTACAATATAATTGTATAAAGTGATGTAAGTACACTCAGTACAATTGGGGTTCTGCTTCCTCAATTGTTTTCATTTCTAGAATTTTGACATGCGGATACCTTATTTCTGCTCCTTTAAGAAATAATTTTAAAGTATTGCCTGCTTCCTCTGAGGTATTTTCAACAGAGACTGATCGCGTCATTTCAAAATCATGTCAGATGACAACTAGCCCTTGTAAACACCTAGAAAATAGTAAAAAAATCTCACTTGCACTTTCATATTCAGATTAGCTGCCATTGTTGTCTTTTAGCTCCTCTTATATTAGGTCTTCTGCATACTAAGCAATCACTAATGCTGCAAGTTACTGATTACTGCAAGTGCCTGGAAGTGATGATCTTTCTGTTGGAGAAGTGCACAAGGACATATATCCTACATCATCTAAGTATTTTGGTATGTTCTGCATTTCCAAGGGGCTAAAATAAACTCTTAACTCATACTTATTCAAGGGCCATGTGACTTCCCAATACCCTCTATTAAAGGTCATGATGTAATTCAACATTGTAGCCATGAAATAAGACATTATGACCTATGACAGGGAAATACAAAGGTCATAAACTTCATTTAGAAATTCGATTCTCATAGAATCTTGGGCAGGTAATGAGTCATGTGATTTATATGATGAAATGTACACGTTTTACATTTTATTGCTTCAAAGAGAAAACATGTTTTGCATCCCCTCTGCTACAGGTGAGTGTGCAGCATGTTGCAGGCAAAGTTCCCATTGCCTGGAATAGTGAATCTCATTTGAGATCTATGACTGCAACCAGAAAAATAGATGTCATTGAAATGAAGAATTTTTCTAGGGGGGATAAAATAAATTCTCAACTTTGGCCTCTGAAGATGAGTGAAGTTGTCAGTTTTACACTGAGAAACCAAGACAGCAACTCAGTTTAAAAATTGACTTGAGAGAGATTTCTGTTTGAACCTTTCAAGCCTTGTATTGAAATAGGGATAAATGTAGGTGTAGTTGAATATAAAATGGCCAAGAAGGTTTATTAGAAGTGTTTTGTAACCTTTAAAGAAAAGAGAAAACTTGGTATTATCATTAGCTTTCAGAGAGCAAAGTGAAAAATGGTAATAAGGAAGCCTTAATACTCAGTATTTTTATAAAGAATTATGAGTATTCTTTTGACTAAAGGTTTAAAATAATCTTCATTTGCGTGGAGAAAAAAAGGTTATGAACTGATTCTAGTCCATTTAGAACAAAAATTACAATAAATACAGACACATGACTTTTTCATGCTGAATAATTAAAGGTCAAAATCTAGGTTACAATTTTCCAACCGAGATGTGTTATCCTTACAGCTTTTCTAAAATCAAGCCTATGTTATTTGAGATACCTCAATACACATTTAGCCAGTAAGCATACTTTTATTTCCAGATGGTGGTTTGATTTATTTAAATGGGATAGGCTCCTACTTTGGCTCCTACTCTTTCCATTTCCTTTTGTTGTTTTATCACCCACATTTTCTATTTCAAGTGATTTTGGCACCAAGGTTGAAATATTTAATGCATACTGCTAGACCGAGAGAAATAGATGCAAGTTGCTAAAGGAAGAGATGTTTTCTTCCTTATGTAAATCAGCTGAGCAATAGTGGTGCTTTCTTCTGAGATTTTCCATTTGGTGGTGCAGCTGATTTCCAGCCATTCCTATTTTTCACGCGGTGTGAGTTGAGTTCTGAGCTCATACATCACTGACCGCGTGCTAAAAATGGAATTTCATTTGCATTTAATGTATCGTCATCCAATTTCTTCTTTCGGAAAGGCTTTCTGTCTTTCTCCCCTCAACATATAATTATGGGGTGGGCTCTTGAAGAGGCTTAATAGCCCTCTCAATGTGCAGACAAATACTTTAGAGAAGGATGTATAAGCCTAATTAATAAAATGGTGCTCCTTCATCATCTGAGCATCACCTAATTAAAAATAACACCGAAAAAAAGATGTGAGTTGTGATGTGATCTGCCTGCTCTTTGTCTGTGTGATTTTTACACTGGCACAAGAAGTTATCATCCATTTCTTGAAGCTTGTGTTAAAAGCATAAAACAAATTGGGGGCCAGGGGATGGAGGGAAATCTTACACTTTAAAGATTGTATATATTTAAAAAAAATATCTAACCATAAGAATATTGACAACCTTTAAAAAGGCTCACTTCTTTATTTTTTTTCTTTTCAGATTTCTTTGATGCATTTCAATGTACCTCTAGTTTAAAAGGAAAGAAGACAGAACCTTTGGGTAATTATGTGTTGTGACTTTGCTCATAAGTTATTTTCTTGTATTCTACAGTTCTGAGGATTTGGGGGTGGAGAAGAATGTAGTAGAAATTCAGCAGTTTTAAAAACACTGTTACTCACAAGTGTTATTGCACAAAAGTAAAGGACAGTAATCAATTTTATCTAAAGAATAATAGGATGAATTTGGTAGAATTAGAAACTAGAGCTGTGTTGTGAAGATATATGCAGACATGTGCACAATTTATATTAATGTACTCCTTTGTTGGTTTTTTTAAGGATTTTGTCTTGACAAATTTACCAAGGCCCAGTTCAAATTGTATGAACAATTACAAGATATGAATGAGCCCATAGGAGTGTCATAGCCAAGTTCAGTTCTAGTTGAAGGGACACTAAAGGGTTGTGCAGCTGGTTTGTGCATTTGGCAGTCTATTCAGTTGCAGGGGTTTTGAGGAAAGGAAGGATTTGGCTGGAGCAAGGATGATTTGGAGCATGGTGGAAGAATAAGCAAGGTGTTACTCTTCAATTTGCTTTCTTTTGAAATTATGCTATTGTACAAGGCACAAAAAGAAAAGAAGTGCAGTCCTCATTAGATGATTTCTGGTCCCAGTGTTAAGGTAAAAGCAGGGAGATTTTCTGGCTCTGTCTTCAGAACATGAAAAAAAAAACCACAGGCACTTCAAAATGTGTTACAGAAGTCAGTCAGAGCCTTTTCTCTAATCTCAAGAAGTACCAATTGAGGCTTTGCAGACTTACTTCGAAGGTGGAACCTGTTCCTTACTCTGAAAATTATTTATTAGTTCGGGTATACTACGGACACTCAACACAAGGTGAGGATTTGCCCCTTGGTGTACCTTTCTTTTCTTTTTGTGCTTGCTTGTCCTTGTTCAGCATTTCTATTTGTCCTAAGAAATTCAGTTTTTCACCATGTATCTTAAACAGTGTAGAAAATATCCCTTAAATACTGTGAATCAGGATTTTAGTCAAATGAGTAAGCTACAAAAATTTGAAAGCATCACTGCTGTGCCTACAACCTACTGATACCATCATTTGAAATGGTATTGCAATGATTCTTCATAATTTACTTCAAAATTGGAAGACGTAAGTTTGTCTTAGGAAGACAGAACCGATGGTCTTCCTGATGAGTATGGGGTGTTAAGACATTCCAACTTCAGATTTTTTGTTTTCCATGTTCTGGGAAAAGGCATTAGTTTGTTACATATAAACAGAGGTATCTGTGAGAAAGAGAAGATTTCCAGTTGTATGCCACGTGGAAGTGAAGTATTGGTAGCTGTTCTTACCATGTTGGTCTACACCATGTGTTCCTTGAGCAAAAAGTATTTTCACGAATAGACAAAATCTCATCCACAAATTAAAAAGAAAAAAGACACTTGTAAGTAAAATCTTTATTGGTTTTGCAGGTTTATGGATGGTGGAATCCATTTCTAATAAGGAAAATGAAACTGCTCTAATGAGAATTATTTTGTGACCTATGACCTAAAACTTTATGAATTTATAATATAGCATGTAAATTTTCAGCTCAATCTTGTTTTACAAAGTCTGTCTTCACCAGAACTACATATAATTTAATCTGGAGCATGAATTTGTGTGGTAAAGTAGAGCAAACTTTGTGCTGGAAATCTCCACTGGTGAAGTACATTCAGCTGGTGAGATATGCAGCTCAGCAAGAACATGAGACATCCAGATCCTGAAATATGCATTCTGCTAAGTAAAGGTTTGTAAAATGTCAACAGTTAATGTGTAACTCATCCTGTAAGGTGTAGCCCGTTGAAATTCTTAAAAGAAAAAATGGATCAACAAAATACATTTTTGTGACTAAAATTGGCAAAACAAAGTTTTATGCATCCTTATATTAAGATATACAAATTGAGCTATGGTATAAACAGAATTTGAATAGAAAAATATGTACATAAATCAGTGAAGAATCAGCTGGCAGTGCGATTTGATGTATGCCTTGTGTAACTTGATCACAAAATTAAATGAAATATTAAATGACAAAATACATTATTTAGATGAATAATTAAAGAACACTAAGAAGATTGATAATCTGATTCCTTAGAGACACTGATATTCTCAGCAGCTGTTGAGAGGACCCAAAGCCTCACACTAGGTCAAATTTCATTCTGTACCTGTGCAGGGGCACTAGGATTTGACAAACGTGATAAAGTGAAATAGCATGCTCAAGATTTAGTACTGGAGCTCTGCCTCACTTTTCTGTCCATTTTTTTTTGGTTCTCTTGTCTGCTTTTCTGGTGTGGCACATGGGTCTGTAAGGACTGTATGAGTGCTTACAAAACCAGCTGAGGTACTCAGGAAATTTCTAGGAGAAATCAACACTCAATCAGAAAAGCAAGATTTCCCTGCCCTTAGTTTGAGGAGGCAACATGCAGTATCTTTTGTTTTCCATTTAGCTGGGGTTGCTCCCTTTGGTATTCAGTGCCCCTTTGATTTCTACAAAGTCTGTAGGCTGGGGTTTTTTTCTCTTAGAAGTGAAGAAAGCCGGTACAATAGAAATAAGCCTGCTTTTGGGGGATTGTCAGTCCCTCCCCTGTCAAGCGTTTGAAGTTCCTCTAAAGGGCTGTTTGCTGTTTGCCAACAGGTTTGAAGAATTTTCTAGGGGAAAAGAAAACTTCAGCAAAATTTGCAAACCTCAGATTTTCTTGCTACTCTTTGATTTTGTTTTTGTTGGGGGACTAATAGTGAAATCATATGGATTGCATTAGACTTACATTTGCTATGATAGGAGATTATATATTTTTCCTAGTGATAAAGATTATATCCTCCTGTGATCTTCTTTGATACCTTTGCCCTCCTTTTGAGGGTAGGATTATTATTTTTGTATCTTTGCAGATCATTCTTCAGCTGGGATTATGCACAAGATGTCTTGGATTTCCCTTCCTTGCAAACTGTGTACTGTCATAGCTCTGAAGTGAAAAGTAAGTCAGCCCCAATTTTATATAACTTATCTAAACTCAGATAACCGGACTGGGTGGTTTGCTCACAGGATATCATTGTGCTCCAAAATGTCCACTCAGCAAATGTGATATAAAGAGGAAAGGAGCTATTAACTACTTGGGGAACTTGTTTACTATTGTGAAAAGGTTGTTACTGTCAAATGTGTAAAACATAATAAGTTCATTTCATTGCATTTCAAAGCATGAGAGCAGCACATGGGATCAATGACTTTCTTCCAGGCTATTCTGTTTCCTATAGCAACTGTTCAGGAAGTTTAGGGCAAGCTGTAAGGACAAGCCAAGCACTGAGTGATACTCAAAGAATAGCCTCTCTTCTTCGAGGCTTCTGAAGGTAGAGGGGATGCCCTTGCCCTAAACACCCTTTCCTAGATAAACATTCTGTTGGTTTGTCTAATTGCTTGTTGAATCTCTGCCGACTTCTAAAACTGAATTGAGCTCTACAGTGCCATACATACTGCCTGATGAAACAACTCATTTCGTTTGTTTTGAACCTACCCCATAATTTTTCACGCCTCCCGTTTTTTCTCCTAGAAAATACAGAGAGCGGTCCTTATTTCATATTTCTTTTTTGTTGTCTCCTCTCTGAGTTACAGTTATTTCTTGTTTGGCAGGCACTCAAAAATCATTGCTGTAATTTCTTGTATCTACATGTAATTCTAATCTAGCCTTTATTGGATGTTTGGAATGAAAGTGAGTCAATTAAGTGAGCTTCTGGCAATAGGAATCACTTCAAAGGCTTTTATTGATGATCTCTCACAGAACTGCTCTCAGAAAGAAGTTGATGAGTGCATCATACTTTGGACTCTCTGTTCCAGCTTACAGCTGCACAGACCAGTATGTAGCAATGGGTTTTCAAATATTTTGCTGAATTAAAACCTTTTTGAGGTTTTTCCCTGTCTGGATGAATTATCAGTTCTTCTCGTCAGCCTTCCTCCTCATCTTCCCTGAAACCATTCTGGGGATGGGAGGTGCTGTTCCAGAGGTCTCTGTGCAGCACTGTCTAGCTGATATTGTGGTGTTTGGCAAAAGTAAGAAGAGGCTACCTCAAAGCTGGCTGACAGTCTGTGGGATGCTTTTGTCCTGTGATTCTGCTGTGTTTGCTTGCTGGAGTGCTTAGGACAGATCCTGTGTGTCCAGTGAGGATGGATAAGTGGATTTGTCTGGTTGGGATAACCTTTTAGCACAAGTGGTTTGCCAGCAATCAGCACCATTCGACCTCTGGACAGAGTACTGAGGGAAAGTGAAGGCTGAAGAGTGAAGCTGTAGAGAAGTAGAGTTCTGTGGTTAAGGAGACACAAGTAAAGCAAGAGGGTGAGAACAGAAGGGCACAGCAGGAGAGGTGGAAGGGTGAATTCAGGTAGCAGTGCTTCATAGGAAGCTGTGAACTGTATTGAGACGGCAATGTAATTTTTTTTTTTACTGACTGTGGTCAGTCTACATCTATTGTTGTGAGAAAAAATAAATTCCAAACATGTAGAAGATTGTTGACTCTAGACTAGATGAGGTATGAACTGGTCACTAAATAGAGGTTGTTACAGAGCAGATGAATATTTTCATCTTTCCTTCTGGAGAATGAGCCAGAACTACTCCAGAGTCCACCTTTGTCTGTGATAAAGACTCTGTACCTCCATATTAAGGACTTGCAGAGGAATAATTTCCATGCACGGGTTCTTTTCCAGCTGATTTCTTGGGTTGCTGATCTGGAAACACTTTCCACAAAGAACTGTAGTTGAAATACAGGACTAAATCTAGTCTTGGTCTTTACATAAAATAGCTTTTTCTGGCCCTAAATGATTAGTGTGATATATTTAAGAATATAAACCCCATTTTCTACATTTGGAATTAGACCAGAATAAATATAAAACAGAATATGCCTTGTGCTGCATAATTTATAATTGAGTTTGCTTCTTTTTTTCAGTCTTGAACATATAGCTTATAAATTAATGGGGCAGCAGAGTAAAACAGAGTGTAAATACTGCAATAAAATTGAACACTTTGTGTCTTCCTCTCTCACAGTTATGATCATTACAGAAAATAGTTATTAAATCTCAAAAGACTACTTTAATTGAATTGCTTCTGTAATGATAGCTAAGAGACCCAAAGGTTTTTTTTTAAAAGCTGTAATACTGCTCTTCTTCATTCAGAAGGAAGCTGCAATGTTTAATTTTCACATGAATAAACCTTTTATCTGTTAGGGAAAAAAAAAAAAAAATTCTATCATTTCACATCTTATATGCAATTCATTTAAAATTTATTATGTATTTATTACATATCTGTAACCTTAATGCTGTTTTTTCTTCTATTAATGAAATTACCATTTCTTTTTGGTGATTCTGTTGTGTCTTGATAAATTCTTTAAAAAGCAGTGAAACCTGCCAAAAAATTCTGAGTGCTTGACATTTGAACTGGAAAAACAGGCAGTATTAAAATCTTGGTCTCTTCTCTATTAATTAATGTCGTAACCTTTTTGTCAACCACAGCTGGCTGACATTCCACGGTTCGTCAGGCATGCCCTCAGGTATTTTTAAGGTATTATTAAGGGTATTTTTCTCTTCTTTGGGGTCAGAGGTTGACCAGACAAGTATCCCAGCACTTACAACTGTTCTTTTGGTTACCTTTACCTCTATTTAGGCTTATTTATATTTCCTTGATGTATTACATATATATATATATATATGTACACTACTTAGGCATGGGAAATCAGGCTCCTCGGGGAAGTGGTCACAGCACCCAGTCTGACAGAGTTCAAGAAGCATTTGGACAATGCTCTCAGGCACATCATGTGACTCTGTGCAGGACCAGGAGTTGGACATTGGTGATCCTTGTGGGTCACTTCCAACTCATGATATTCTATGATTCTATGATTAACCTTCAGTGCTTCTGCAATCTCTTTCAGTTGCTGTAAAGTCCTAACTGCCTTCCTTGGGCAGCAAGCCTCTGGAAAAGTATCCTGGCATGCAGTGATACTCTAGTGTCCCTGTTAAATCTGTTTTATTCTTGGAATATTTCAGTCTTTAGCAGAATCCGTTTATGACCATAGTCAGGACTATGACTCAGTTTAGCATTTATTTCCCATCATCAACCACAGCACCCAGGTATTGCTTATGGTTCCCCTTGAATACCAGCCTGCCTTTCTGTTTTTGTGGCAAGTTTGTGAAGATCTGGATGTAATTATGAACGTGTTTTGCATCCAAGTTGACGTGTTTTAAAATCTGTCTTTTATCCGCTAATTAAAGCAGCAGTACATGAAAAAGAAATAGAAGTAGATTAACGGCAGCACAAATGGCATAAGTATTTAGACACTTGGTAAATCATTACAAATATGATCCATAGAACCATGATTGGCATATAAACAGGGCACAACAAGGATTTTAATGAGATTTGATAGGGTAATTAATTCATATTCTTGAAAGAATTATTTAAATGTGTTGAAAATGGAAAAAAAATGAACAAACCAGAAAATAAATAAGGTAATTGCAATATTTGTGTGAGAAAATACATAGACTTTGTAAAATATAAAAATAACTAAACCACATGGCTACCAGAACAGTTTTCTGTAATGAGGATTATGTCCTAGGGAAGGATTTTATCAAAATTAAAACTTCTGTAATGAACATGATGTCTGCAATGAATAATTTAGCAGCAAAAGAGGGGAACTAACATGGTTTGGGTATCTTTATTGATCAGTCAGTCCTTAGTAAGAAGGCATTTTAGACAAAGCTATTAGAACCAATAATAACTGTAACAAGAGCATTTATTGTGATGGCAGTGCTTTCCTCTCCTTAAAGGGAAATTACTATTATTATGGTTTTCTTCAAAAGGCAAAAAATCTCAACATTTGAGTCAATTTAATAAAGTAAAATGAGTATAGTATTCAAATCTAATGCTTTTCTTTATGGCATCCTTTATTTACATCTATCAGCTGGCACAAATTACTGCTTTCACCATTACCACTGGCACCAGAATCTTTCAGGCTTAGTTCTGCCTTTCTGTATCAGTCCGACATCCAAAATAAATAATTATTCATCCATCTCTCTCATTTCTCCAAGTCATACAACTTGTTTCACTCTATAAATCTGTTAACAGCTGTCTCTGCTCTATATTTTCTACTCTAGGAAGACACAGGTATTGAGCATTTAAAAACGAGTCTTGTTAAGTCATGGTCCAGGAGTTTTTCAAGTTAAGAAGGAATAAAATGTCAAACTTTACATCCTTGCTTTTGTGAGCAGCAAAGCTTTCCACTATTTACACTCCTGTGGATAGTGTAAATTGTAACTCTGGATGATTACCAGGGGGGAAAGATAAAATCCATATGCATCTCTCAGAGAAATATAAGCTATTTTCATATAATGAGGTTGGAGACAGAATCCTCAAAGTCATTCTGTTTTGGAAGTCTTCCTCAAAAAATATTATTATTATTTCTGTCAAGTTAATAAATTGCCAGAATATGATTTATTTGTGGTCAGCATATTCATTGAGTTAAAGAAAAGGAAGATTTATGTCTTCGATGTGTCCATTTGGGGTCTTCATGGGATTCGTAGAAGGATTATCCAAATATGTTCAAGGAGGAAAAAAAAAACTCACATGAAAAGTTCTTGTAATATTTATGACAGCCAACAACCAGTACTGGTTAAATACAGAAATACAAAAGTGGTATCTTTTGAAAACAATTTAGTGAGCAAAATATTCCCAATAGAGAAGAGTTTTTTAATTTGAAAGCGGTCATCTAATTTCAAACTTCACAAATATCGAAAGTCTACACAAATAAAGGTGTAGGCTATGCAGCTGTCTCCTGTCTTTTTATTTTTATGTTGCTGATGTGGCATGATTATGACTAAAAGCTGCATCCTCTTTCCTGTACCTAATATGGGAAATAAACCCTTCAATCCTCTCTGATTTTAAGCAGCTAAAACTTGCATTGTAAGAGTAAGACTGGTGTTTGTGTTTTCTCATCCCACTTTTTTCACAATCTAACTTTTTCAAGGGCTCTATGTATTTAAGAGAGGAAGATGATGCCTGTGTGTCTTTTTCATGCTAAAATATTTGGATAATAGACCTACTCACACACATAATTTAAGAGAAGTCTAGAAAGGAAATAAAAAATAAAATTATGTACACCTTATCCTAAAATGGACACCATACTGCTGGTGTCATGCATTTAGTGATGCTAATGTAGCATTTGGGAATCCATTTGGTGAAAACTTGGTGAAAATAAGAACTCCTTTTTCATGAATCCACTCTTGCTTCTACAAAATAAATGTGACCTCTCTGACATTTCATCTAAAAAACCAAACTTGTACTCATTTTATTTCCAGTTGTAAAAGCTTTCTGCTCATACTTTCAGAAAGGTACTTTTCTGTAGTGTTTGTTTTTTTCTCTACTATTTAAGATGTGAAAAAAAAAAAAGTCACTCCAAAGGAGATGAAACTTTCATCCTGTGCTTCTCATAGCATCCACAACTGAACAATTGAAGGACTTAAATTTGAAATGAGTCTTTAAAATTTTGGAGACAAAATGTTTTCCTGAGGTTTGAACATAATTAATGATAGATGAAGTTAAAGACACTGTAAATATTCTTTTCTGCTTCAAGATATAATGCCTGTTCTTCCATTCATTCAGTGCCTGTTCTACCTTTCATTCATAATGCTTGATTTCAGGTATCCCAGTTAAAAGAAAATATTAGAAAACTGGGATTTCTGGAGCCTCTATAGTGCTATCTGCTAGATGTATTATGAACTGTTTGTGCAGTGGCAAAGTGTAAAGGGGCATTATATTTCCAGTATCTTAATATCTTCAGTGTAAAATACAGTAAAGTGTTTGTATAGAAATACAAACAAACAAAAAAAAAGGGAGGATTTTAGATTAAATGAAATAACATGATGTCTCTCACATGTGCAGAAGAGTTTGATGTCATAGTTTTTAATAGAAAAGTCCTTTTGGTTGTGGGTATTTTTTATTCTTATTTATTAAAGAGATACAGAAGGACAAAAGAAATTATATTTCAATTTGAAGTTTTAGCAGAATTAATATTTTCATTCTAATCTGTTGAAGTACAGGTAAATTTATTGGAGTCCAGCTGAATAAAACATAGAGTCACTCTTTTTCTTGAAATTAAGTACTTCACCCGCACTAGGGATGGAGATCTCAGTATTTTGGCTTAATCAATGTCCCATTGAGCTCACTAAAAAATTTCTTCCTTCACTTGATTCTTACAATTAGCAAAGAAGTTTAATGTCTCTTAATGGAACATCAAGCATCACCTCCTGCTGCATGTAAATTGATCATTTATCTTTTGCTTTTGTGGTAATTGTAGAGTCATTTCCAACCCCTTCCCTCAAAATATATTGCTTAATTAGTATTTATAACAATGGCTTATTTTAAGATGAGCTTCAAAGGTTCAAGAGTAGTTTAATGAAATATTTCAACTGCTGACTGGTAAAGCCATTATCACTCTCCAGAGGGGAGCTGTAGCCTTTATATAATTCATTTAACAAAATGGACCAAAGGTGAGAGTGAGGTTTTCCTTAACAGGGTTATTGGTAATACTGTACTGAAGAAATCATGTTCAGGAAACATGATTGTCTAGTGGATAACAAGATTATCCCCTGCCAAATTCACCCCATAAAGAAACAGGCATAATATGCAATAAAGGAAAAGAATGTGACCACTGGAGATGTGAAGCAGGTCTTTGATTGCAGCAGTGTTGCCTTTTGAAAAAGGTGGAATTTGAAAAGTTAGGGAGTAAGGAGTCAGAAAAGTTATAAAGTGTCAAATAATATTAAAAAAGGGTTTGTTATATGTCCAGTAAAGATGCAGTTTAATATTAACCCTTATCCAGACATATTTATTTTGGATGCTTTCAGCAATTTGAGATGAGGTTTTTTACACAGTCATTTGATCAAGTAGACTTGTCAGACATAACATTTTCAATACATCTTTTTTGAAAGTTTAGAAATGGGATTAAATTTTATCGTACATATCACTTAATACGTAATTATGAGATCCAGCTACCACCTAGAACTCCTTCCAAAAATTCCTTGTCTTTCTGAATACTGTCATTCTCACCAGTGCGATTTTCTCTAGAGCTGCGATGTTATTGACAGTGGCAAGCCAGACAAGTACACTTTTCCTTGGCTGATTTTTCCCACTTCAGCTCTGAGCAATTCTGTGTAATGAAAGAAAAAATAATACACCTGCAGCCACTGTCTAGAGATGCCAAATAATGCTGTCCCTTCTGGCATTATATGCTTTTTAATCACACATAATGGCTTAACAGAGGGCTGCAAAGTCATCAGCACAAGGAAGTACAGTCCTGAAGGCAAGATTAAAGAAATGGCACATATTCCACAGTCAATACGTGCCACCATTTCTCCATGGGCCAGACACCAGGATTAGGGTCATAGGGTTAATCTGTGTATTGGGATGTGGGGGTAGTGAGGGAAGAAGAATAACACAGGGAACCGGTCAAGGCTACAGAAAGAAAGATGAAGAAATTGATGGCAAAGTAAAGAAGGGAAGGAAATCCGAGATTGTGAGAAATGAGACGCTGGGACTGAGATAAGGGATCCTTTAAATAAACCAAGGGTCACCAAGGAGTAAAAGAATGATGATCATGTTAGGCAGGCTTAGGTAGGCACACCCAGCCATGTCCCCCCACATATACCACTTAAAAAAAAATAAAATAAAAGGGAGATAAACAACTTTTAAAACTATGAATTCCAGCCTGGAGGCTTTACCAGACTTTTTTTTTTTTTTTTTTTCATTTTGAATCATTCACAAGAGGAAAAAACCAAATTCCTTTGACACTTCTGTCTCCTTTTTTGTTCTCTGTGTGGGGTTCATCTTCACTTTACCCAGATATGGTGGAGGAAAACATGCTTGTCCAAAAGAGGAATGGCCCATGGCTCTTCAGTCCAGATATGGTCTGTATGGGTAGGGAGCTAGCAGGACCTGAGCTGCAAAGATCTTTGCAAAATCATTTGTGAAATGTGCCGAGCTCTGGCTGCCTGCACTTTAAGCAGTGGGTCATTTTTATTTCTTGTAAAAGAAGTACCTCTTGTGTACCTCTGGAGACTTTTTGCTTGTTTGACTGGATTTGTCTTCCTATAACTATGTCTCAACAAGTAAGATATCTGTCTGGGAATTAATCCTGTGGTTTTAATTAAGCATCGCTGTTTTTTCAACCTCATTCTTATTCCATCCTGGTTTTAGAGGAGGAAAAAGAAAACTCAAGGCAGAACCCATCGAAACCTTGTAAAACCTTAGTGAACTCTAAACAGTCAGTCTTTCATGTCACTTAGCAATATAAATGAGTATTAGATGCAGTAGAAGTCATATTTAACTATATCATTAAGCTCTTTACCTGTGAAAGTATATTGAAAAGGGCAGATGATAAGACTGTTGTCTTACTGCTCTTCTATAATTAATTACCTGAGTGAAACAAACGAAAGGCCTGTCAATTCCCAATTAGGATATCACCCCCAATTGGGACTATAAACATTCTTTAGGATTAAAGAATTCATGGGCCGTATCATCTGCAGCAGTCTCATTGTCCACACCTTCATTGTAGCCAGTGGAGCTAGGACAATTTACGAGGGTGGAAGATCTGACCTGATGTCAGTGTGAGAGATAAAATGATATTTTATTCTCATTATCCTCGGTGTCAGCACATATGGCACTTCTATGTGATACAATTCCCTTAACACACAGCAAATATTTACTCAGCTCCTCTCTTTGCTTGAGCTGGACCATGGGAGACCAGCTGTCATCATCAATCAATTCATCAAGTGAAAGGATTTGACCCTTCCTTTACAAGAGCCCCTGACTGAATAGGTTTCTTCATGACAGAGTGTCCAAATTCAACAGAATGATGATTCTTATGTCGGTTGTAGCACTCGGCAGTAATATTTTACAGCCTTTTGGAAAAACACTGCTGGTGTGAACCCTGTTAAGAATTTCAGTTTATTTCGGAGGGAGGAACAGTGCTGAAGGATACCTTTACAGTATGTAGAGTCTGTGTGCTTTTGCATGTTAGTATAGAAAGTATTATTACTTCCATTTCTATTTGAAATAAACACTAAATGCCAAGTATACCAAGGTGTTATTGCTTGATATGCAATGTGAGATATGAGACCCTCCAGTCTGATGACAGTAACAAAAGCTATTCTGAAATCCAAAAGTCTCAATGCCTTGAAAAATTAATTCCCTCAGAGTTTTGTTTTATATAACACATATAATTCAAAGGCACTGGATGGGCAAAACTGCGGTGGCAAATTACAAGAAATATGAAAAATTCTCTTTCAAGCTAATATCAAGTCATCAAAAAAAATGGAATACTCCTGACCCTTTCACCAAAGTGTAAATTAGCAGCCTAATGGTAATATTCAGATGTAAGCTCCTTTTGATGAAAATAATATAGGAAAGTGCTTCCCTACTGTGAATCATCTTAACATGAGAAATAGCATTTGGGTACTATGATCTCTGCAAAGGGCACAGCAAGCTGGCAAATATAGAAATAAAAGATGAAAGCAATTTTGTGCGTCTCTTGCCAATGTTTTATTCCCTTTTATTTAGTTATTATGTGAAATCCAAATATCTCAAAGCAATTCTCTATGTTGCTTTAAAAACAAATTACTTGTCTGACCAATTAAATGTTTTCCTTAAAAAAACTGTAGTAATGGATGTAAATTAGAGATAAAGCATGTAATATACTGACCATTGTAAATATTTTCATCTATCAATAATAGCTGCTTTTAGTGAAACATTGATATTTGGAAGTTTCAAAAAAGAAAAAAGGCAGTGATTTGAACAAGGATTGTTACAAAATTGTAGATATGCTATATATTTTCTTCCATAATTGTATATTGTAGGAAAAGAGTTTTTAAGAATTCTTAAGCATAGAGAAAGCAGATTTTTTTGATTTGCCACACCCAGCTAAGACCACCCAGGGCAAAGGTTGTGTAGCCTAAAATTCCTCAGTGCTGGAAAATCCCTCTTTCAGTACTAAAAACTTTATTGTATTATGCTAGTTACTTTTGCTCTTTCTGTGATGGACATTAGACTACTTGTTGCCATATGTGTTAATCATTCATGGACATGCAGATAGTTTCCATGTATAAAGCAGACAGTTGTGCCCTTCCCATCATTAATTTTCCTTGCTTTCTTCTTTTTTCTTTTGGTGGATACATTGGATACATCTACTAAAATGTATACTTTTAATCAAATCTTGACCCAGGTTGCCTTCCAGGATTGCTAAGACTGAAAAGAATTAGAATAAACAAAAAATGGGTATTCATGTTACATCTTTATCTTGTCAATTCCAAGTGAGTGGTGAGAGTATTCTTGATGATTCATTTAATTACCTCTGCAGAGTCTTTATCTAATTTGAAAGATCTTCCTCTCCTGGGGACAGATCTTTCCACAGATCATTCATACTCAGAAATACTCCTGAAATCAAGGCTGTTCTGCTTTGGACTGAAAATAACTTAGTTTGTTATTGCTAATAATTAATAAATAACTTTACATAGGTCTAAGGGTAAAATGGACTACTAAAAATGGGGGTTTACAGTGATCAATAGAATTTGTGTTGGTTGCTATTGAAAGCTATTTTATAGCTCTTAAAATTGTTCACATTTTTTGGTCTGATGTATTCTGTAAAACAGCATATTTGGGTGCATGACTGTAATTAGCTAAAGGCTGTGATCCACAATAAAAGCAGAGAATTTGGAGCCAAAAGACAAAAAAACCCCTGTTAGCAGAGAACTTGAACTTAGAATCAACCACAGACTTTGGTTGTTGGCAAATGAAAGTAACTTCAGATAGTTATGGAATTGAGCTGATATTTCTCCTCTTCACCTAATGTTATTGCAATCGTGGGTGACATATTTTGGCTACAGTGCTCTGGTAATCCAGCAATCAATAAGTTTGGTAGGACCTCTAAAGACTTAACTCCTCAGTTACTGGTGAGAACAACCCTCCAGAAAGCTCTAGGCTCTATCTATACACATGATCTGGATGCGTACACGGTTGAGTAAGTAGTCTCTCCCTCCTTTATAACAGGGAGTAAACAGCTTATTATTAGTCAACTTCTTTCTTGGATCTCTCTGAGTCAGTTCAGTGATGGTTAAGGTGCTTGTGCACAGAAGTTGTGGGTTATGATCAACAGGGTATTGTAAGGTTAAGGGCACTGTGGATGTTCACACATTAATTTTCTGTACCTTAAGGTTATGTGATTGGCTGCACCAGCAGGGTTTCTTATAGTTTAGTGCATTGTGGTGATAAAAGCTTCGGAGTTGGTTGGAGAATGGTGCTAATAATGCCATTCACTTTAGAGTTGGACTTGATGGTCCTGTGGGTCCCTTCCAGCTCTGAAAATTCTGTGATTCTGTGAATGGTAAATATAGTGAATGATCATGTTTCCCAGAGAGCTGTGTAATTTAGCCTCATACTAAAACTAACTGTGCATTGGTCATGTATTTTGTGTTGTCCATGTAAGAAGGCTAAGCCATAAACAAATTTTGTAAGAATACAAAGAGGGCTGAAAATGCCTGAAAAGAAGTGGAAACACAAGTTAGGTACAGATTTAAAGTGATTAGCTCAAAATCAGACATATTGAAGTACATCTGCCTGTCACTGGTAATATTGGAATCATTCTCCCTCCTTCTCTCTTAAAACAGCTTCTTTCACAATATTGCCTCTTCAGTCTGCAATACCAGTCTTATATTTCTTGGGTTTTAATCCAACTTTCCTTGGGACTTAAAGTTCATTTATAAGTAAGGGACACCACTTACATGTTACAAATGACAAACTTTGTTATGTACAGTGAGACCGTATCAGTCTCAGGGTTTCAGAAAACGACTTCACCTCTACTGTAGATGGGAGGGCAAACAGCAGAAAGAAGCATCCTGCTCCGAAACCTTTCCTGCATCAGCTCGTTGGGTGTTATGATAACTAGATCATCTGTCTAAATAGGCTCCATATGGTGATTTTTCTGTAAATGTTTTCTTTACTTGAACACAGTGTATTACTCTATTTACAGCTCCACATTGAAGTTAACCTTGGAGACTGGATGATTAGAATCTGGGCTGAGCAGTAGAAGAGTTTTTTATTACTTGGGGCAGGGGTGATGGAAATATTATACATATGTTCTCTGATTCTGAAATGTAGGAAACAAGTTAGAGGTAAATGACGTGAAGCCGGCAGTACAGGAATGCCCAGATCAGCTCAGAAAGACTAGTATCAGAAAATCCTGGAGAAGTTTGCCAATAGGGTTACCATATTTTGTTCAAAAGTGTAGCAAATCAGCAAAACACCCTGGTCCCTTGGGCTGTAAAGCGTGCAAGTCTTAGTTATGGCTCTGTACGAGCAGCCAGCTGGAACACTAGAGCACGGTGTTTAAATAAACTTGAATCCCACAAAATAACAACATCTCGCCACAATTTCGGCAGAGAGCAGTTTAATGAAATTGTTGTTAATAGTCATCACCTTAATATATAACTAGAATATAAAACTGAGAGAGGAATCTCCTTCATTTAACCTCAAGATAGTCACAGTGTGGGTAAGTAAAGGTGTTCAGTGATCATTCAGAAGCCAAACTGCCTGGCTGGGCTGTTGCACGTGGCCTCAGTGTCTGCATTGGTGGCCATGCTGGTTGCCCCATCAGGCATGGTGAGCCACTGGCCCTGGGAGCTCCAAGGCAGAGCATCTTGAGTCTGGTTTGCACTGCCTGTCTGAGGCAATGTTACAGTGCCTGTGAACATCCAAGAGGTCCCTTTTTGTGATCAGGGGCTAATGAAGATACTAGATTAATGAAGATACAAGATTTATCCACTTGCAAGAAAGCTGATACCTTTTGGGACATCTGCCCCACTTTTGGAGGAGTTAATTGATTAAAAGAGGGTGCAGGACCTCTTCAGGTAAAAAGCAATGATTTCATGGATAATTAGTGGAGAACTTTTAATTGGTGGGCTATCTTGTCACAGGACCTTTTTAAGACTTTGGGGCTGACTTGCTGGGTTAGATTCTTATTTATTTATTTATTTCACCTTTTCAAAGAGATTTTGTGCTTTCCTTGCCCAAGATAGGCATATTCTTGATAATTTCAGATCACTGCTATATTACCTTCTCTGCATGATTTTGCTTTTTGAGACAAATGAAATTGTAACGCTATTTCCTTTTGTAAAAGAGGTTTAGGGCTGCAGTCTTCCATGTCATCTGTTGTATTGTTTCTCAATGTTAGGATCCAATTATTAAGAGATGTCTCTGCCTGAGTTAGGGTGCAAATGAGACCATATGCCAAAGTAAGGATTTTATTTAACAGTAAATATGAGAAATAGGAGGGGGGAGGGAGGAAGAGAGTGAGAGAGAGAGAGATTAAGGAAAGATCTCATCAGCATGTGGAATCCTGCGACGTCCTTCTAGTACTTCTCCACCCTGGTCTGCTTGGTGGTGGGGTTCCCTGATATCCACGAGATGTATGTGCTGTTCCCACAATTTGGGATGGCATGTGTGTGAGCAGCTGCTTCCTTTAGCACACTTTGCCGTGGTGGGATATTTGTCTGTATAGGGTACCCAGATCTGCCTCACCAGGCCTGGCATCTTCCTGTTGTTGCTGTCTGTGCTTTTCCCACAGTCTGCACAGTGGAATCTTGTCCCATGTGCTAATTCCAAACCTTTCACCTCCGTGTGGGCCTGAAATTAACGTCTTCTTGTTTGCCATCTGTGCTTATCTTGTTAGCTTATCTTGGGGGAACTTCCTCCTTTGTCAGTGTTTGAGACAATTTCTTGTGCTTCTCTAAGTTGTCACACAGAGTCAGTTGGTTCAGACGCTTTGTTTGAAAGCATACCCTGCTCCTCCTCCTCAGCTTTGAGGGTAGTAAACCTGTCTCGTAGTGCAGAACTTCATGTGGAGTCACCATCTTCACCCTTTCTCAGACTTTTTGCGGAGTTTGCACTTACTGTTCTAATGACAGACTGTAAGCCCCCCAAAACTGGGTCAACGAGCCTCTTAAAAGGGCTTATGGCATTTTTGAAGTACTCTGAGTTAAACATACGGGAGAAATACTGACAAGATATTCTCAAGAGGTCAAAAGAGCAAAAAAACTTTACTGTCATCTCCAGAAAATCAGAGAACTTTGTCAAAAGTTTAGAGCAGCATTCTCAATTCCAGAGATAGGCATATGCCAATTTTTATATCATATTCAAATTAGTTCTGAGTTTGAACACGTCAGTAATCTTTATATTCAACCACCCTCCTGACACTTGATTTTTGAATTAAAAAAAAAATTAACCAGTTTTCACTAATGTCATCAATCCTCCCAAGAGGATATGAAATAGTCAAAGGTAAGTTCTACTACTATGATGTGAAATCCATGTAAATGGATACAAGCATTTTTGTTATTTAAAAAGGAAAAAGAAAAGTACTTGGAACTTTCTTCGCTTTCTTTCATTGCTCAGTAGAATTACAAAGTAAAAAGTGGCTAGCAAAATAATGGTACTCCATCATCTTCATAGGAAACAGCACTAAAATCTACTGGAACAGCAGGAAATTAAACATGGGGATTTTTTTGTCCAACTAGAGTATTGTGCTCTGGCTAACAGACATTTGGAAATATTCTGAAAATTCGTTCTTGTCCTCACAGAATCTGCTATTGAAGGCTTCAAAGACACTCATGGAAACCTGCCTGGATAAGTAGGAGAATGTGTGCAACCCAAAGTGCTAGAAGGCCTGAGACAGAGCAGCTGGGCTTGAGCAAGGTGCTGAGAGCAAGTTCAGTGCTTGTATATGTACTTTTAATATTCAAATGAATTTCCACAGAGACCCAACTTGTCCTTCTCTAAGGTAAATCATACAAAATCCATCTTATTTCCATTTATATTTCCATTTCATATTTCATGTGGGTTGCAGGAGAGATGCTGTGCCATGCTTCGTTTTTTTAATCACTTCCCTCGTCTACTACATGTCTATCATTCTCATTAGAGGCATTGTCTCAAGGAGACAGCTGGCAAGCTGGACTGTATTTCTACTTCACTGCTGAGGCATTCAGTAACTTTGGACATCTTCTAAACTTTCCTTTTCAACAGAATGCTCGCAGGCATCACAGAACACTTACAGGCATATTATCAGGAGGGGATAATAGCTGTATGCCATCACTAACATGACTAATATGACAAGTGCTTCAGGTTCAGCTAACATACATACAAAGCAGGCTTAATTCACAAATTATTCACCATGTATTCCAAATGTAGATTGGGAAATAAAGCACTGCAGCCAGACAGAGGTAAAAACAATGGAAAACTAGAATTATGTGTTTTCCCTATCCGTGAATTTAACGACGTCCTCATATGGAGTGCAGCAGCTCACAGATTTTCCACTTAGACCACCATTCATGTCTATAGCCTAAAGCAAAGCAAGAATAATAACTTTAAATTGAAGGATTTTTATGATATTAAATTAGGGGAGTTTTTTTATGATATTAAATTAGTCCTGGTTCTGACTACAAATTAGTTAATTTTTGCAGTAGCCAGGAGGGAGCATGGCTAGGACCAAGAGGTTATTCTAAACCACCTTATGTCATTTTCTGTGAATGAGTCAAGGGGTTCCTTCATGTCAGAGTAGCTGGAATGGGTGTGGTGCGGTATTGTCAGGATCCTGTGGTATAGTGGTAACCATTTGCAAGTGAACCACTCACCTCTCTTGTATGCTTTTGTTATAAATATTGTTATGAATACTGTTACTGTTCGTTTTCTTATTTCATTGCTATTTCCAGTAAATTGTTCTTATCTCAACCTATGACCTTTACCTTTTGTGTCTCCAGTTCTTCTCTCCACCCTGCCAGAGGAGAGGAGGAAAAGGGGGGAGTGACTGAGCAGAGCATGGTTTGGAGTGGTTTCAGTGGGAACACTGAATTGAGGAATACCATTCCTAAACTGCAACATACATTAAATGTATAGAGTATGAGAATGATATAGCATGAGAGTTTTTGCTGACAGAGCAAAACTTTCAGATATTTGCATTTAGTACTTCCATTCTCCAGTAATGGCTGTAAGCACAAGGGGAATGTTCACATTTCAAACCTCTTAAATGTCATAATAATCATACTAGTAATAGCACAATTTACATTTTAGATTCTGCAAAAATAAAAAGGTGAAGAATGAAAAGTGAAAGCCTCTCAACAGATTGTCACTGTAGGAAAATACAGCTTACAGCATGTAGTTGTGTTTTAAAAGCACTGCAGACAACTGACTTCACATTATCTTCTCTATAAGCAGTTAGGCACTGGAAGCCAAAGCAACACAGTTCTTGTTTTTCTATTGTCTCATACTACATACAAGCCCTTTTATTGTGCCAGTGTAAGTACCACTGAGATGGAGAGATCCAGCTGAAAAACAGACCAGCCAAGCAAAAAAAAAAGTAATATTCAAGCAAATCAGCTCCCCACATCAGCCTACATGAAGACAACTCAAATACTTGAGCCTCTTCTATTGAAACTTATTTTCATATAAAGTAGAGAGTTATTGCTATTATAGAAGTAAAACTTATTCTGAAATTAAAAATGCAAATGACATCAAATTGGTCATGTTCCTGGGTCTAAGTTCTAAATCAAGTCTTAATTTCGGAGAAAGTAGCTTGTATATGAAGAAGAAAGTAGTATGCCCATATAAAATACGGCATATGTGAAAGAGGTTTTATTAACTTTCCACACCTCCAGCAAACTTTTAAAAAAATAATTATTCTGTTCTTAAAATGACTTTTGTTAGTATCAGACTATCTGATGGGGTTTAATTTTACTTTTCATGAAAAAACAGATGCAATATGGATCAAGTCTCAGATATAATCTTCCCACATACACTAGACAAACATTTGTGCAAATAACTTTTAAAATATGTTGCTTTATATTGTGTACGCTAGCTCTTAGCAATATTTTTGGGCAGATTCTAGTAATATTCTTTGTCCACCTACCACTGAAAGCTAGCATTTGTTAAGAGGGTCATAATTTTCATTGGGTCACAAGGTCTTACAGATCACTATTATATAGTATTTTCACAGGATCACAGAATAGGCTCAGTTGGAAGGGAACCATAAGGATCACCGAGTCCAGCTCCCAGCCCTGCATGGCACCATTCCCAAGAATCACACCGTGTGCCCAAGAGTATTGTCCAAACACTTCTTGAACTCTATCAGGCTGATGCTGTGACCACTTCTCTGGGGAGCCTCTTCCAGCACCCGACTGCCTCCTGGGGAAGAACCTTTTTCTAATATCCAACCCAAACCTCCCCTGACACAATTTCAGGCCATTCCCTCCCTGGACACCAGAGAGAAGGGATCAGTGCCTGCCCCTCATCTTCTCCTCACAGGGAAATTGTAGACTGCAATGAGGTCTCCCCTCAGTCTCTTCTTCTCCAGGCTGAACAGACCAAGTGACCTCACCCACTCTTCATAAGGCTTCCTGTCAAGGCCCTTCCCCATCTCATGGCCCTCTTCTGGATGCTCCCTAATAGTTCAATATCTTTCTTATATTTTGGTGCCCCAAACTGCACACAGTATTCAAGGTGAGGCTTCAGTGCAGAGCAGAGAGGGACAACCTCCTGCCTTGCCTGGCTGGCGATGCTGTGCCTGATGCACCCCAGGACAGGGTTGGCCCTCCTGGCTGCCAGGGCACTGCTGACTCATATTCAACTTGCCATTGACCAAGACCCCCAGGTCCCTTTCCACAGCACTGCTTTCCTCCATCTCATTCCCCAGTCTGTACATATATCCAGGGTTGCCCCATCCCAGGTATAGAATCTGGCACTTTCCTGTTTTGGACTTCATTTGGTTGGTGATTACCCAGTCTTGTAATTTGTTGAGGTCTCTCTACAGGGCCTCCCTGCCTTCAAGGGAGTCAGCAGCTCCTCCTAATTTTGTATAATCTGTGAACTTGCTTGAGTATCCCTTCCAGTCATGTGTCCAAGTCATTTATGAAGATGTTGAAGAGCATTAGGCCTGGGATGGAGCCCTGTGGAACCTCACTTGTGACAGGTCACCAGTCTGATGTGAGGAAATTTTCCTTTCTGTAGAGAAATCTTGATTTCCAGTACACAAAAGCTGTAGGTCTGTGGTATTTATTTAGTTGTATCTGTCCAGTACCACAGATCCAGTATCTGTCCAATATCCAAGTGCTTTCTCACATTTCTAAAGCTGTTACGTGATTTTGTTTTTCCTAAAGCCTCCTGCTCTTTGTTTCTACTTTACTGATGTCCCATCATCAATATATGTGTGCCTTAAATGGGTACCAGAAATGCTTTTGCAGTGTGAGTTTGCAGAAAAATAACCTCTGTCCCAACTATCAGCATTGTGCCATGCACACAGAGGTACATACACACAATAAAACAAAATTCTAAAATATGAACGACTCTGACAACAGAAGATAACGTGGCACTGGTAAAGACAGGACTATGAGTGTCTCTCTGAAAATTAGTTTTATTGACCTCTCAAATGCCATGAATAATTCCAAAACTCTTCCTGATACTAAACAAACATCAACAAGGCACGCACCACCGTGCCAAATATTCAGTAGGTCTGGCAGAATGACAATAAGGACAAGAAGCAGCTGCTTTTCACCGCTGTGTGCAACTATGTTATTTTACTATTTTGTAAAAGCAGAAATTCTACAGATGCATCATTAAATTATGTTTCCATGTTGGCAAAAGAATAAGCAACAAATTTACAGTAGTTTAATTATAGAAATGGTAATTTCAAAACAGCTTCCAGCATCTGTATTGCTAAGAGGCACCAGAATGTCTCAGACATCAGCAGCCAAACAGTTATCAATATTAATCACCCCATTTTCCAACGACTTGTATATCCCACTAGTCAAGTCCCTAGAGAAATGGACATGTTTTTCTAAAATTTATGATGGCTTGTTTAGCCAGTTTGTGTTCCAAATGGAAATCTACGGTGTGATTCTTCTCTCCGATTCTACAAAATGAGAAAGTGGAAAAGTCAGTAGGACACTCAGTTGAGATTAAAGAGGTTAGACTTTTGTTCTAGGTCAGTTAATGGCTTAATTCATAACAGCAGATAATTTGCCTCTCCTGTCTTTGCAATGGGAAAATATTTACATGATCCATTGAACTACTCTTTCAAACAGAGTTTAAACATCTCACATTCTCATCTAACCTAATAGGTGGGTTGATCTTCTGAGATGAAGCACATCTTCAACTAAGTATCACCTATTTCAATTTGCAAAACATCACAGTGGTTTATCAAGAACCAGGAGAACTAATCCGCACAGCTCACCTAAGCCAATTCTGTGTTATAGAAACAGTACTCCTTTGTATGACTTCTGAGAAAAATAAAGGGAAAAAATTGAAAAAAAAAGGTTACATCAGCCTGAAAGAAGGTATATTGTTCACTCCTACACAAAACAAACCCCAAACAAAACAAAAAAATCACCCAAGCCCTCCAAAAACCCAACCCCCCAAAAAACCCTACAGGTATCCATCCCAGCCCCCTCCATCAAAAGAAAAATAGATCAATAAGAAATGTCTGATCAATTTTGGTATTCCATTGCTTTATAAAATACTTTCATATCTAGTGATGAGAATAATAATTAGTGCTTTAATAAGGTGTTGAAGAATAGCAGACATCAAATGTGCTATTCTCATGGCAGCATCACTGAATGTTGCCTTCAATGCAGCACGGGAAAAACGATGTGTAAACTCTGAAAAACTGCTCACAAAAATATGCAGATGTTGTTTTCATGCAAGCCACGTTATGCATGACACAAAAACAGAAGACCCTTTTAGATGTTTGAGAATATTTAACCAAATTGTTCCTGAATGACTAAATGATAATTACTTCCAGAGATTATAGACCTCTTTAAAAAAAAAAAAAAAAAAGGCACTCTCACCCCAAACCGTCTGTAGTTGTGCAGAAGCTGAAATGCAATGGCAAAGTTCAGCAATAAGGTGACTCTATTTTTGCATTTCTTGCAACGTAAAGCTAATAAATGAATGCTGTGGGTTCAGGGACAGCAAAAGATGCCATGTTATCTGATGGATTAGCATGTGAAGTAAATGAAACTGTCACACAGAGATGACTGTTAACAGAATCAAATTTAGATTTAAAATGAGCCCTGGAAGTACCTCTTAAAAAAGATTCAACAATGAAGAATTCACCGACTTCCCAAAGTGCGGGAGGTCATGTATTACACCAAATCAATCAGCTGTGCCCCTTCACTGAAAAACAAGAAATGAAGAGCTCAAAGTGACTGAAATAAAAAGAAGTCCTTAAAAGAAAGAGTGATACTCTATAACTAGGGTCATGGGTCACACCATTTAAAGATAGCAGAAGCACTATTCCAAAGAGTGCAAGACAAGGTCCAGAGTCATCCATTTCTTTCAGAAGATCAGAGCACTCTTGTAGGCTGAAAAAACAGACATAATACCCTTGTTTTATATCACATTAGGAAAAGTTCTTCTAACTCTAGAAAGTCATGACTAAACCCCAAAATGGCTGCAAATAGAATGTAACAACTTGCCTTCCTTATTTACCAAAAGTGCCATAGTCACTTGTTTTAAAGAAAAGGTTACTGTATTCTGAGCTATGTACAGACAAGAATTAACACTGCAAGATTCTAAAATCTGAGCTTGATGGGAGGCTCTCCTGACTAAAAAGGATAAAGAATAGAACATAACAACTACAACAAACTACCATTATATATGATATTATTAGGTATACTACTAACATCAACTCTGTTGCCTCAGAGGGACATGAGCTTTGCTACAAAGCTACAAAATATTTGGGATCAATCTGAGTGAAAAGGAGAAAGAGGCCTCCCAGCAGTGGTGGTCCCTGTAGTCCATCTGGACTTTAAAACAGCTGGGCACACGCCCTTCACCTGAAAGAGGAATAGTAGACCCCACAAGTGTTCCCCTTCTTGGCTACTGCCAGAGCAAAGCACCTCTCCTTTCAATACATATATTTTTTGAAATTCAACCAGTCTACATTCTTTTTCTCTCCCAAAAAACATGGGAAAGAGACTTCTGGAACTGTTTTGAGCACAAAATGCAGGACTGTTGTTATAGAATTAAAGGTGAAAAACCCCCCTGTGCAATTATATGGCTGAACTAATACTTGTTCAACGTGAATTGTAAGATAAAACTGGTCAGTAAAGACCAGCAGAAATCAAACAGATTTCTAATGATCAGACAGATCCTGCAGGAATGTAGCACAATGCAAAGATAATTGCTGCTGGACAACCACCCTAGAAGAGTGCAGTGTAGAGATTCTCTCTATATCCTGAATGTGTGCTGGATGATATTGTAAAAACACAAAGCTGTTTTGAGTAAGCAACTAGAATTCCTCCTGTAGCATCCCATAGCCAGCTGTAGTCAATCTGCTCTATATTATATTCAATTTTCTGGATATAGAAGAAAGTAAGGTGCAGTGGGAAAAGAAGAAGAAAAGCTAAGCATATACCACCTAGCAGGAATAAGTGTTGTAATAGCCTTTGCATTGTTATGGAAACCTAGTCTAGGTTGTACAGGCCTCCCAAATTGCCTCCCTGAAGCTCTAGATACTTAAGTATCAGAACACAATTTCTCTTTTTTTCTGGGATTCAAGGATATTTGGCCTATGATTTTCCTTCCAATCTTAATAGCAAAATAGAGACACCCAACTTACAGAGTGTATGAATAAAGGAAGTTCCATTCTCAAGATATTTTTAAGCTATACCTTAGCCAAAGCTAAATGGTTTTCCAGTGTGACAAAATAAATTGTTTTATTTTTCATATGTGGAAAAATAAAAAGCAGTGAGTACAAAGAAAATAAAAATCTGCATATGTGTGCAGAAGTCTTCACTGTTTAAGCCAGAATTATATCTGTATCATCATGGTTTTTCATTGATTTGAATAAAACCCCTATATAATTCCAATGAGGCCTGACTAGAAAGCATAACACAGTTTCTAATATTTATAAGCATGTCTTCCCTAAAGAAAAACTTGGTGAATTACTATGAAATAAGCAAGAAACCCAAATGGTCCAAGTTATGAATACTAAATTTAAATGACAAACTCTGCATCCAACATTAAGCAAACACAGAAAATTAATATAGCAATTGAGTGCTATTAAGGAACAATTTGTCTATTATTTATCTATTGGTTCTAAACATCATTGTTCAATCAGCCATTCCAGACTCATACTGAAATTTTTGTGAGTGCCTTCCACCATTAAGGGAATATAGAAAAAAATGGATAATAGCCCCCTAGGGTCCAACATCTTTTTGACAACGGATTTTAAAACGTATGCCAAAAGTTAATGAGGCAGAAATGAAAACAGATTGAGTAAAGTTTGAAATAGCTTAAAGTGAGAGATATTTATTGTGAATTATTTTCACAGTGTACTGAAATAAAAAGTCAAGAAAATAGAGACTAAGATAATGATTGTTAGGATCCAATTATTAAAAGAGATGCCTCTGCCTGAGTTAGGGTGCAAATGAGACCATATGCCAAAGTCAGTAGTATGGATTTTATTTAACAGTAAATATGAGGGAGAGAGAGAAAGAAATAGGAAAGGGAGGGGAAGAGAAAGAGAGAGATTGGGCAGATGTCATACCCACGTGGAATCCTGCAGCATCCTCCTGGTTTTCACCCTGGTCAGTTTGGTGGTGGGTGTCCCAAAGTGTCCTTCTGGACTGCTTTTATAAGTCCAGGTCCCTGGTATCCACGAGATGTACATGCTGTTCCCACAATGTGGGATGGCATGTGTGTAAGCAGCTGCTTCCTTTATCACAGTTTGGGATATTTGTCCATGTAGGTTACCCAGGTCTGCCTCACCAGGCCTGGCATCTTCCTGTTGTTGCTGTCTGTGCTTTTCCCGCAGTCTGCGTGGTGGAATCTTGTCCGGTGTGCTAATTCCAAACCTTTCACCTCCGTGTGGGCCTGAAATTAACGTCTTCTGGTTTTGCCATCTGTGCTTAAGTTAGCTTATCTCGTGGGAACTTCCTCCTTTGTCAGTGTTTGAGACAATTTATTGTGCCTCTCTACAGCTACTGCATTATTGTCTAGCAGGATAGTTGAGAAACTCTCATATATGCATATACGGTCCTGAATTTCACCATTTACTCTCTTCTGTTGTGGCTTTACACTTTCTTCCACAACTTTGGGTTATGCCCCAGGGTCCAACCAACCTGAAGATATGCATTTGCATCCAGACTAATGGCTAAATCTTCTTCTACTTATAGGTACATCCCTTGCTTCTTTGAAAAAAAAATTTCTCTGAATGATCACCCTTTTTGTCCATATTGTATTACTGAGATGAGTTAGGCCTCTTTTTGTGTCTTACTAAGATTCTCTGTAAGATCATGGGTATGAAAACTGTTGGTTTGGATTGGGTGATACTATGGTAAAATCAGTTTGCACTCAGATAGTGAATCTTTTATTTGTCTAGGTATATTGTCCTAGATACCAATGAGTCTTTGGTTTCTTGCTGGGAATTAATTCCCCCCAGACTGAAAGCCTTCTCTTAAACTTGAAAAATTAATTGATTTCACATTCCTGCATGTTTTCTACTTTAGTAAAATGTTACTGATGTACAATATGGCAGAAGTCACTGTGTCTGTGGTGGACCCTAAACTCCCTAAGAATATTAAATAGAGTCAGGAGTACATGGAGAAAAAGAGCTGTTCGGATTTATTCTAAAGGTAACTCCTACTTTTGTGTCTGAGACTGTATGGAAGAGTGGCATAGATATTCCAGATGGAGTAGAATAAAATTAAATAGCTCAACTCTGAAGAGTGGAGATATGGGGGAATAAATGGAAAGAAGGGAATGGTGAAGAGCAGGGAGAAAATTACCCATTTTGCATATAAATGATGTAATTACCCCCTCAGCTTCTCAGGCAGAAGTTGACATCCCTAATTAGAATAATTTTATGATCTTCTGGGGACAGATATACAAAAGCATAAAGAGAAAGAAAAAATAACAAATACAACTAACATCATCGGCTGCTTTTACAACATAATTTTGCAGCAGAACTGATGATGTACACGCAGTCTCAGCTTTATGACAAATTACCTTGTTTGTATTTTACTTCAGATGATTCACAGGGCTTGATATAAAAGGCAGAGGCTGAATGAAACCTTTTCAGAGAGGAAAATGATGAAACCACAATACAAAGACAGGGAATTGAAAGCCCACTGTACTGTATGTCATTGTTTTCTTCTAATTAATACCATAAAATGAAAGCCACTGTGTTTAACCTGTGCTGATGCTACAGTTCTGTAATTAAGCACGAGAATTTACAACTTGTGCATGCTGATTGTTTCATACAAAGCACCTGGCAGATTTGCCAGTACATACGCTACTGAATCTACAACAGACATGTCCAGCCACCAAAGTCTGCCATTGTTACTTGTTTAATTGATCTACAGTATTCCACCACATCTTCACTTCTTAATTGCTGGGCAAAAAAGCAGTTATTTAGCCTTTTCCACGTGGCAGTGGGATGTGTTGTTTTAGTCATGTGGGAAGGAAGGGGTGTGCTACAAAAGAAGATAAAACCCAGCGAGTGTAGCAAATCTGGAAAATTCCATTATCATATGCCTTGTCTTATCACTCTTATCATCTGACTGACTAATTTAATGTTGCTAAGAGACTTGACAGACCAACTTGTTAGCATTAGATACTGCATGCAGTGGTTATTGATAAATCAATTGTTACCACTAATTTTACCCCAACAGGTTAATATTCTGGTAGTCAGGAGCTGGCTGAAGGACATGTTTGTGTACAGGCATTTCTTTTTTTTTTTTTTCCCCCATGTAGCTGATTCTCTTTTGCATTTCCTAAGTGTGATTTCACGGTAAGGAGACAAGCTAGAAGCCAAGAGAATAAAATTATCCTCAGGCATAAATGCAGAAAATCAGGCTTGAAATCTCAGAGGAACTGATGTTCTTGTCCTATAACCATTACTTACTGTAGTGACTAAGTTTTGAATAATTTAGAAAAATTAAAATCTTTCTGGAGATATTTTCGTGTCTGGTCCTGATTGATTAATTAATAAAAGCTAACAAAGATTTTAAGCCTCAGAAAAGCTTTGGGTTTCGTTCTGCCCAGAGGATGGTCATGGTGTCAAGTCCATTAGTTCTGAGCCAATTCATCCTGCCCTGATTAATACGATTCGCTCATAGACCACAGAATCTGGAATAACCACTGTGGTTTTTGAGCTAATTAAATATTATCTATTGCACCACGTGCTTAGTTCTTCAACTCCACTTACGTAGGTGGGAAGGGGAAACATATTCCAGTTTTTTAGCTGACAGATATCATAAAGATGAATCCTTCCCTTCACAATTCCTGTGTTCGTTTTGCAAAACAAAGAAGGACCAGATAAAATGACAGCAGTAGTTCAAAGCATCTCTCAAGGGGTGGTTCTGTGCAGGGAGTTCCACAGCAGGCACTGGTGGGGTGGTCAGAAGGCCGTAGGGGTCTTCTGTGTTATCCCAGTGTGAGCCCTGGCAGCTCTGCATAGTGCACCTCCCAAATTCACGGTTATCGAGGCTGGGAATAAAAGTTATTTCACAGAAAACCCAGAGTGATCAGTGAATACTCCTGAGTGAGAAGGTCTTTTGCAAAATACCCTTCTGTGCAGGGCTGTAAGGGAGCTCAGTAAAGGCGTCAGGCAGCTGAAACAAAATAGTATGTTTACAGGCAGATAATGGCCTTTGGTTGTTGTGATGTGAATGAGAGAACAACACAGCTCTACCCTTCCTCTGAGAAAAAAAGAAAATCAAAGGCAGGAGAGTGTAACATATTGTACAGGAATTATCTACAGCACCAGCACAATGTGTAAAAAAGCTGGCAGAGAGGGACTTTGGTGGATACCACAGATATGATGATCCTGAAAACACTTAAGCATAAGGGGTTGGTTCTTGAAAATAGGCTGAGACACAGAAAACCATGTGGAATGATCCATCCTTGATTCAGCTTCTCTCGTCAGTGAGGGAAGGGTGCTCAGTGTTTACCCTCCTGCTGGAGCTCTTTGCCCTCAGAGAGTCAAGATTTATTTGAGGAATGTTTGACTCAAAAGCAAATATGTGGCTTTCTAGCTTCTTCTTTTGTAAAAGTGTATACACACCCTGCCAAAAGTAGCATGCAGCCTGTATCAGACACAAATTTTGTTTATTTTTGGATTGTGGCGTAGCGTGTATATAAATTAATCTGTCTTTATCCCTATTTCACAAGAGGTGTGCATTGCTGTCCATATACCAGCATTTATCTTTCCAGTTTGTGCCACTGTATGGATAATACATCACTAGAGCAGTGGTGCTAGTTGTGATGTATGACACCAACACATCATAAAAGTGTTGCCATGTCTGTGATGTATTATTAAAAACACGGAACCAAACAGAAAGATCAATATAATACAGGTCCTTAATTTTTTTAAGTGGATTAGAAGGTTTTAGATTAAGGAATACAGACTCCAGAGAGTTTATATAGAGTCTCAGTATATAACAGAAACAAATGAGAGTAACTGTGATTTTATATATGACCCAGTTTTTAATGAAATAGATTCAGTCCTTTTAAGTTCCCTGCATGTTTCATGTCCTCTCTGTACTCAGTTGTGATACAGCTGGTTCCCTACCATATTCCTACAGAATATCTTCCACAAAATACCATCTTCTAACATGTTCAATAATCATAGAATTTGAATGAGAAATTATTTTGATTTTGCCTTTCTAATTTTATTTCAGTTCTGCAGCTCCTTCTGAAGTGCTTGGACAGTATTTTCCACCTTTTGCTCAGAAAGGTGAAATCGCAAAAGTGGCTGCCAGGTATTCACTTACATGAACTTTAAGATTTTGCAAAACATTATTAAAACCAACAGTTGGCACTTCTGGCTTTTCCAAATCTCACATGAAGAAAAGCAATCTCTCAGTAAGCCAGAAAAACTTTCTTAGGTCCAGAAAGTCCTGACCCTAAACATCTTAACAGAATAAAAAGTCAGTATTAATATAAATTTTATTTTTATTGAGGAGTTGCAAGCAGTCTTTTTACATTCTTCTCTTTTCTTATGGTTTTGGCGCAGCCACCTGTCTTCTCTACTTGAGTATTTCATTCATCTGTCTCATTTAGCCATTGTTTTCTGGTCTCTACCCCAAACATAATAGTTTTGGGATGGTATTTTTATTAATCTTTCTTGGGTAACATACCCATTTTTTTCCTGCCTTGATATTATTTCCTTGGATCCTTGAAGATATTTTATATAGTTTTATATCCCCTTAATCTCTTTTTACCTAAGATGTGTAAATTAAGTTCCTTTCCTTGTTCTTCCTCTGTAATATCCTCTAATCCTTGAATAATTTCTGTTGTCTAAATTACCAGCACATATGTTTTCTGGGGACTTGGAACACAAAGAGAAATTAAGAGGCCCCGGTCTGCCACGACATGCTGCTGTCAACATACCTGTTCTGGCCAGCCTTAAACAAAGGGAATTGCAATTCCTCTTGCACAGAGTGAGCCATTCTATTTATTATATGTTTTTATCAGTTTTTGGTACTATTCACAGTCCCAGACACTGTTTATACATTAGATGCTGTATTTCCCAGCCCGAAGAGCTTAAAGTGGGAGACTTTAATTGCGTGTGAGAACCTCCTAGCAGAGATCCCTACGGAGAGAGCTACGCATTAAAACCTCCATGGCATTTCAGTTCCTTTGGAATCCATATTTAAGACATGTAATGTTAAGTGATAAATGTGTTTATACTTATAATGTATTTTGTCCTAGAAATAGTGTTTCAATAAAAGCATTTCTGGGGCAGTGAGAGAGGAGGGAAATAGTTTGGACTGTGCAACACCCAAAACCACTGCAGTTTACGAAGGTCATGGCAATTTACATCTCTTAGCCCCAGATAATGCAGAGGTGTTCATCCAGATCATTCTGATGCAAATATAGCTAATTTTATCTAAGCCAGGGCAAGATTATAACCTGTGTCCTTTGGCCACTGATATATAGTAACCGCCTTCTCTTTTGAGGAGAGACATTAAATCTGCCAAAAATGGTTTTCTCTGTCTTCAGGTTTGAGTCTAAACAAATCCCTACATGTGATCAAAGTAGTAGTGATGCCAGAGAGAAATATGGTTGTGCTGATAGGCAGCTGAAGATGCACATCTATCTTCCAACTTCCTCTGCTCTCTTGATGTTGTCATTGTAAATGAACTAGCACAAACGATATGCTTGATGTAGATTTTCTCCAAGTGTTGCCTATAAAAAACATGCCGTTTTGGACAGAGAACAGAATTCTATATTGCTGTAGGATAGAAGAGAGTTACTGAAAAATAATGTTTTAGGGTTGATTATACTGTTGAATATGTAAAAATGCAAATGAGCAGAGTGATTGACACTTTCATTTCCAAGTTTCCTCTATGTATACAGAAGTACATATACTCTAGTAATTTCTGTGTTTGTGTACTTAAGAATACCAACAGCTCCAGGAAAAGCTACTCTTAGGAAGCCTTTTGAAATTGTGAAACCACACAACAGGATGCTGTCCCTTCTTAGAAAACCTGTAATTTATCTGGCATCAATCTGTGACTTTATGTACTGTGCGAGCAAGAAATAAAGAGCAGTGGGACAGTCTTCAGTGATAGTAAAGGAACATTAACTTGTCAGTGTTGTTTAATGCAAAGTCTCTCTGTAACATGATGCATCTGTCTCTGTACCTCATCTTAGTCCTCATCATTCCCTTTTTCTACACTTGTAGAAAGCTGTGATGCAATGACCCACAGTTGCTACAAGTGAAACTTTCCTTCTGAGAATTCCTGCAGGTTTCGAATGGAGACATACTGAGTAGAGTGAAGAAGTTAGTTTTGGTAATATCATGAGCATTCAAAATCATAGCTTTTTAAGATAAATGCAAATATGTATGTATTATATCTAGAAATACTGAATGTAGTGAAACCTGGATGCTGCAATTATTGGAAGTACCTACAAGGTACAAAGAGAGATGAATGCATCTCAACTGACAATCATAAGTAGAAAGTATAATGTAATTTCCTTTTCTAGGGTTGTGTTGAGGGTAAAAAGCTAGATGGGAGCCATTAGCTTTTAAGGATTTATAATGCTTTTAAAAGCTTCCATACCACGAGAATAGAAAAGAAGTACTGGTCTGTAATTCACAGGAGGCGATTTAGGCATAGAAAACATATCCTCTGAGTTGTTTATGTGTAAACTTTTTACAACACAAATAGGGATTTGATAAAGGAGCAGAATCATGCAGCAATTATGTAAGACACACAGTTAAATCCTGAGCTTTTCTTTCAGAAAAAATATCAGAAAATATTGCTATGTTGATTTGCAGGAACACGTATTTAGAAAGATGGGTTTCATTTGAGAATTTTTTTCATTAGCACCTAGTGCTAGCAAATTAAAGCTAAAGTAAATTAATGTAGTACATATATTGTTAAATTTCAAAAGGACAGCAATGTCCCTGAATACATAAAGTCTAGAACTGAAATATGTCTCACTTCAGCCTAGCTCAGAATGAAACTGAGTTTATAATATTCCTTGATAAAGGCAGCATGAGTGCTAGAAATTGCTACTAGGCTTTTAAAGTACTATTATTGTCTTTAAACTGCATCCTTGCATCCAAATTATGTTGTTATCTAAGGTAACAAGACAAAAGGATGATGAGTATACATTGAAGATCCCTCCTATCCAGGGAGCCCTGAAAGGAATTGCAGAAAGCAGCCCAGCTCTAGTCAGGTTTTCTTATTAGCAATTAAACAGAGACATAGAATAACCTACAACTGTGGTGTGCATCCAGTGGTTTGAAGAGCACAGAGTGCTTCCCAAGGAGTGGCTGCCTGGCCCTCCCCTGCCTGAGAGGACTAGAAGTGGGCTTCAAGCGCCTTTGGAAAGAGAGCTTAAACCCATTTTTATTCTACTTTCTGTAAAAAAACTTGCTGGTGAGAAAGGAAAAAAAAAAATTGAATTGTAATTTATAACTGTTTCATTTTTATTGTGGAAAGAGGAAAAAAAACCCAGCCCCTGAAAGAGGCTGGGAAAGCTCTTGTTTGAGTCAGATACTGCTCATTATTTGGAGAGCAGCCTGGGCGGAATAAACACAGGCCCTTTTCCATCCCTCAGAAATGTATCCTAGCACCTTTGAACATGACAGCAAGCCCTAGATTGCCATGTAAAAGGTGAATTGCATTTCCACAGATGCCACTGTCTTCTCTTTGTCCCATTAACTGTGCTTGGTCTGTCCATATTTGAAAGCTCAAGCTCCTTCAGGCATCTTTGGCTGGTGTTTAGGTGCACGCTGGTGTGTCCCAAATGCACGTGATACTTGGGTACGAGTAGGTCAGGTTAGGATGCTTGTGAGAGTGCAGAGAAATTTTTGCTCCATTGGGCTGGTGATTTGCTCAGACCTGGTTGTCCATTTCTGGATATCAGGCACCCTGCTTAGATGTGGATTACTGCTTCCCAAGGAAATTATTTGTGTTTCGTAACATGCAATTTAGTTATTACCTTTTGGATGAAAATTTCCCTTACACTGGCTGGCTTTGGTGTCCCAGCATGCTGGCTATTGTGAACAACCCTCTTAATAATTTTCTCTATTTAGTGTGAATGATTTAAGGACCTTATTCTGTGTTGTCATTTTTTTAGCACTGAAGCACCGGTCTGGCTCTCATTGATTCCTGAGTTTAGGTAATTACTAGCCTGAGATGTAGGAGGAATGTAATTCAAATATGGAAAACAGCATAATGCAATGCCACACACCTTGAAGAAACCTATTACATGACTTTGGGTGGAGTTCTGGAATTTGACAACTATGTGGCCTCGTTCCAAACAATTAAATGAATCTCTCTTCAGAGCATATGGTGTAGAGAACATGTCATGTTTGAGAAATATGGTTGGCTGGTAATCTTGATTTTTAATTTTGCGAAAGAACAATTATTTGGCACAGTATAAAACCTTTTTTTTCTCCGTGTTAAGTACAAATGTGTTTTCTTCAAAGACAGAAAAAAATCTTTTAAGGAAAATCCAGTTTTGCCTTGCATATCTCATAGATATTAATTTTTGTCTTAGTTCTTTTGAACAACAGTGTGGCTGTTTTTATTCCCTATTGATACTAAAAGTTTGTGGTGAAAATTCAAATCCAAAGACTCAGCTATCGGAGATTTATAGCTTGGTCTGTATGAAGGATCTGGCTGGTATAATTGTTACTAAAAAGGTGGTCCTTGAGAGAAAGGATTCATTGTTTGATACTCCAGAAATTCATCAACTTCTCCTTCTCCCCTGCATCAGCATCATAATTATGTTTAATAATTGCACTAGGATCCAGGCTGGGTGATGGTGAGGAACTGTTTGTGCTACACAAAGAAGCAGCAATCTCACTCTGTCCAGGCTTCTGGAAGCACCTCAGGTGACATCAAGATCCCGCTACATCAGGAGGGATCTGCCATTGGTTTCAGTGGAGTACTGGGCACAGAGCAGCGGTGTTACACCCAAGTCAGCCAGAGAAGGATATCTGCCTGCCCTTTCCACTGTTCCTGAATTATGGACCACCTTCAGATTCCCCGCGCTGGTCCTGGGTGAGGGAGGACCAGAAGGCTCCTGCCCACCTGGCACAGAATCCGTCCAGGCAGCTCAGCTCTGCTGGGCACTGCGCCACAGGCTCTTCCAGACAGCATTTTCCTCTAAGGAACTAAGGGGATTAGGCTTTTAAGGGGAGGTCTAAGAGGATTGCAGATTTAAGAGATGGCCAAAGGGGCACATTAATAGTTTTTTTAATTAAAAGATATTTTGACTGAAAGACCAGAAGGATTAGGGAATTGGTAAAACCAAGTTAATGTCAAGTGCATAGCTGAACCACAAATTAGACATATTTTTATCAGATCTTTAGCTTCTTATTTTTTTCCTGAGATTAAACAATCTGTAAATCTTACCAAGGTAATTTCCTATCAATCTTCCTCTTTGACCACTCCACCCCTCCTGTCCATAATTATGACTTTACAAATATATTTAAATCCAACACAAGAATTTGGATGGCTGGTAGCATAAAAAGGGAGACATTTAATAGAGTATGTCATGCTTAAAGAAAAATCTCATATTTCATGAGAGTAAGAACTGAGTCTACAGTTTCTAAGCACAGATGTGTTTGAACATTTAAATGGACCGGTCTTTACATTATTACTTTTATGTCTACTTATTTTAAATGATCTGCTGTATATGAAAGTCAAAGGGAGAGGCAAAGTATTGATCAGGTTATAAAGAGAAATTATCACAGTTCTAAATCTGATGCAAAAAACCCCCTGTTCCTAGTTTTATACATAAATCTCTTGTTTTTATACTATTGAGTCATGTAACACTATTTTAAAGATAAAGTGAAGGTGTTAAGTCGAAGGAAGTAATTTTAAGTTTTTAATTATTCTACAAGTTTTGCCCTACAGCACATTTTCTTAAAACTGTACCTTTTGTTCAGCACTAAAGTGCATGAATTACTTATAAGGCAGACAGATCAATATCTCAATGTCTTACAAATAATAGCTTAGTTCAGCTGGCATTTTTTCTGTTTTTCTTGTTCATTCACCAGCATTTTATTCTCAAAGCATTAATAGCAAAAATCAGCTAGTGAAATCAAAGAGTTCTTATCAAATGAATCTGTCAGTTCAAGGACACAGCTTGTTTTTAAAATAATATTTAACAGCTGCTAGCAACCTGACACTTTCAAAATAAGAAGGGGAATGGGTGAATATTTGTGAAAAATCAATATTTCAGGTATAGTATTGGCAAAATGTTGCAGGAAAAGTGTCCTGTGTATGACAGATGTCTGTATCTGCTTGTGGCTTCAGTAAACCATATTATTTGTTGGACTATGCTCTGTCAGGAGCATCTGTAAAATCATCTGCTTTGAATACCTTTGGAAAGTATTAGCACAAGGTTAAAAGGAAAAAACTAAGCCAGGACCAGAAGGTGTAAATCACACAAACCAGTCCCAAAATCCTCTGCCTTTCTGAAGTCCAAGCAGAAGATACAACAGAGTGGCACGTTTCCTTAAATTTCCACCAAGGGATTTCTCTCAGGACACTTCTGTACCTTTAGTGCTTTAGTCTGCTGACATATTTTTTCATTCAGCACTTGAATCAACTTATATCAACTCCCTGAAACAGACTTTAATCTATGCAAGGCCACAGATTGCTGCCTGGCAGAGGGTGAGTCACTCAGACCTGGGCAGGGTGCTGCTTTCTCCCTTGTGACTTTGTCCATATATCCAGAGCAGTGCTAGGATTTACCCTGCTGTAAAAGATTGTTACTTTTGACCCTCTCTTTTCACATGTCTCTCTTTGTAAAAAATCTCATCTCAATTCTGAAGCTAAAATATTGTTGAACACCTTTATTTGTGAAGTTCTTTGACCTTCTGGAATGAGAACATCTAAAAATATGTCCATTCACTATTTGTCCTCTCTGATATTTTGAATGGATGGGGCAGTCAGGCTCACTGTGTTTCGCTTTTTGTTTTAAACCAGAGTTAGTTCATATTTCTTTCTACTGCTTTCAGTCAAAGGTTCTGGTATTTCAAACACAAATGTTTTAGCTTCAGCACTTCTGTGTGCAGTTGAAGGACAGAGCTGGACTGAAAGAGCTGGACTGAAGTGGCACTGAAGTGTTGAAACACTTATGTTGCTGACCACAGTCTTAGTGGAAGGGACCCCTGTGAGATTCCTGCTCAGGCTCTGTGACCTTGGAAACACATTGTCCCAGGAGGATGGGCTGCCTGGGCTGAGTGCTCAATCCCTTCACACACCCCTTCTAGCCCCACCTTTTCTGAGCATGGATTTTGTATACTTACACTCTCTTGTCTGGAATATAAAGTGGCGCTTTCTTCTTGTCCAAAAGATTCCCATTACCGACCAGCTCAACCTGTTCTGTCCAAAACATTTTTCTTGAGAGAAATGAGGGCAGAAGAGCATTGCTTGGGTGCAAAGTGGCTCCTCTGGCTCTCGAGTGGGAATTTGGGGCACCTGAATCTTGCCCTAGCTTGTGTTTGCAGGTACTCAAGTTTAAGTCACTATTTAGTTTGGATTCCTCTATATTTTTGTTGGTACAGTTGTGCGGTACAAAACTGACTTTGTGTATTTTCCCTCTCTCTGTTATTTGTGCAGATCATGGTGATGCTGTGTTCTTTCAGGATGTTTTTCTCCATGAACTCCTAACACTTGTCGAAGAATGAGTTCTGGTAATATGTGGAATCATGTTGATTCCTGATTACAATTTTTCCCTTCATTTTCTTCCGTGTTAAGTCTAAATTTATAGCACGCTATATAAAAGCAAAACTCACAGTGCCTTCCTACTTCCTCTAATAACTTCCCCCTGTATTGATAGCTATTATTTTGGTATTGATCGTTATCAGGCTGACTTTATTTACAGTGGAACAATTTCATACTAATAACATCAGCCTATAAAACAGTCAACAGAACAACCTAAACTGCATAAACCCACCTGATCAACAGTTTTTACAACACTCTCTTCTGAAATAAAAACACCGTGCTAGATTTTAACATCTGGTCCCCAGTTCTTGCAGGGGTTATAACTTTTTTTTCTCTCTCTTTGTAAATGCTGACCATTTTTTCCTCAGCTTTATGGGGGTACAGCTGCTGCTGCAAAGCACCACTTATTCACACCTGAAATGGGGCTGATGCTCACTTCTGTTTACTTCTACCTGACATTGTTTCCCATTGGGTGCAATTTAAAAAGACAAACATGCTTTAAAAAGATATTTCGTCCCCATTTGGAAAACAGACTATTATTTGTGCTTGCATAGTACCTACAAAAATATGCCTCAGTGCTTAGTCTCCTAAACAGAAGTCTGGAGCAAATTCTCTTCTTAAAGGGACAGACTTTGCTTCCTTTATAGGGAATTCTACTTTCAGGCATTATGTTATTTTTTTAAACCAAGACTTCAACTTCCCAGGGTAGCTGCATTCACTTAAATTGATCAAAAATGTGTAGTCCACAACTATTCACAAATGTTGGGTTGTTGGTTTTTTTTAGAGTGCCCCCAGAACCTCCTATTTTTAGGGACCCACCTATGCTTCATTTCTTCTAGCAAGGAGAATCCAAATGAGAATTTGTGTCTGGAAAATTACACTCCAAAACCTTGATCTATATAACAACTTTTCTTTTTCTTTTGGTCCAAAACAGTAGCTGTCACCAGTTAACACTACCTTTTGAACAAATTTTCAGTAATTGTTTGAAAGATAATTACGGTTTTCAAAGGGTGAACAGTTTTCATGTTATTGAAAGGGTTTTTTTTAAAAAACCCTGACACATTGGATTATATACATCTATATATAGTTCAGCTGCTATTTTTTGTGTATTTTGAAATGATAGTTTATGGAAAGTTGAGCCTTAGCACGCTGTGGGTCTGTACTGTAGACAAATAAAAGCGATACGTTTTTGATAATTCCTATTTGGCTTAGTGCACACACATTAAAAATCTGAATTTTGCAGTGAATTAGCCTTAGGTAAACAATTCCATTAATTTTTCTCATATATATAAAACTGCAGTTTAGGTGACAAATTCTGTTGTACTTGTTTCTTCTCAGCACCACATTTCCTGGTCTCTTCCCTCCTCTCTTTCTCCAACAGACACTCTTGAATAGAACCAATAGGAATATGTACAGCATAAGCCTAAGTTATATGAATATGGAGGGCAAAATTGCAAGAGGTCCCCATTCCTCTAGTGACCATTTTGCTTAGATTTGTTTTCAGTTTGTCTGAGAATTTAATTCTATAAATGTTGTAATGCAATAGTAAAAATCGTCTAAGAATGGGCTCTACCTTTGGAAAAATGCCTTTTACCAAAGGCAACGGTGATTAAAGTTTAATATTGGAGTAGCATAGTTTTCTGTAGATGAGATAATAATTACCAAAATTTGAGAAGGAAGATCTCTGAACTTCAGAACATCTATTGATTTTTTCATTTTCAAAATGAGAAATGCTGAACCCTCTTGTATCAGCCTCTACTACCTGACATACTGAGTTTCAAATAACCAGACCAAAGTCTGCATTCAGGAAGTTTCATCCTGTGACAGTCAGCCCATTGCAACAATCCATATGTTGTCAGTCAGACTTTAAATGTCCTCCAGGATTTTGTGGAATAACATCTGTTTAATGGACATGGAAAATGTGGGGATCCCTGGGATTTTTGCCTCAGACCCTGGAGTAGCTCATTTATCTTGTTGTGAATTCTCTTTTTTGTTGCAGACACTGATTGGATTCCTTGGAAGAGGTAAAGGTGTTTTTACTGGGGCTTGGCCTCGTTTGTAGGATGAGGCTTTTTGGCCAAAATGGATTAAATCCTGTCTCCTTTGCCACTTTCCCCAGCTAAGCATATGGATATCTAACTTCTCTACTCATCCAATTATCAGAGGACAAGGCTGAGAATTTTTCAAGGAAACCTTCCCAGTATTCCCAGTCCAGTGGGTTTCCTCAGCACTGTGGGAACTTTTCTCACTGACTTTATAGTATAGTTAAATGCTGAGGAAGTTGTAGCATCCTCATTTACCTATTCTGCCAGCCTCGAGGCTCAGTGTCTTCATGCCCAGCCTATTGCAGACTTTCAGCAGATGTTAAAGTACTTTGGTAAGTATTAATTAAACACACCACATACTTTTATTTCAAGTCTACAGAAGATAAAACAAGGTATCGGTGAAATTTGCACAAAGAACTCAAGTAAAAATGTCTGAATGCAACATTAGATATCTTATCTGGTATTAGCTCTTTATTGGGGAAGTTTTCAATAATACATCTGTAAATGTTCTGGGCAAAGGCAATGGAACACCAATATCAATCAATGTTTCAGAATTGTATTTCACTGGGTTTATGGTATTTATCTATGTTTTGCTTTTGTATTTAATTGTTCATCTGTACTCTTTTTCTGGCAATTCAAATTAATTATTCTTCATAGATTCTCAAGATGCATTACACCCTATTTATTTGTTATACTTCTGACCATGATTAATGACCAAGCCCAATTTGAATATCTCATTTTTAACAATCATGATAAATTGTAGCCTATCATGGCAACTTAATATGCTTCTCATGCAAGATCTAAGCGAAAAAATATTATATCATAATGAGGAAGCACAAGAACACTTTGCCAAAATAAAACTTGCCCTTCCACACTTTTGCTGAAAGGGTTTTATGGCACATCAGCCCGGCTGTTCTGTTCCGTTCTTATGGGAATATAGGTCATGAACTTTACCTCACTGCATCTCATACTGGAGGAGAATCTTTTTCCAAACTTCTGGACTGCAGTCTTCAGAACACATGAAGCAGGTCAGATGAAACAGCCTGTCACGTGGCAAGGTGAAATTTAAGGATTCCTCATGTGGTCCCTAGTTTATATGGGATGCATCGCAGTCCCACTGTTCTTTGGCTGTGGCTGCACACCCTACAGTGGTACAATGCCCAGTGCCCGGCATGTCCCAGCTAAAAAAATGTACCGTACTGAAAGCTGGTGAAAAACACTTTTTTCCTCCTTTTTTTTTAACACACAGGAAAGCTGTGGGCATGTGGGCTACAGAGGAGCTGCAACAGCTCCTAACGTAGTGTCTGATACGGGTGACTGAGATATCAAGTTTCACCCCATCAAGTAGTATAAACTTGGCCTCTCTGAATGTCACATTTAGAATGACACTTTTTCATGCTCAGTTTCTTCCTTCTCCAATGTCTTCCCTGGTCCTGCTGTCTTTCATCACTGTCTGGGTGACAGTGGAAGGTGAGAGCACAGAAACATTAATCCCAGTCCTGGATCACCTGTAGCTACTCTTGTGGTAGGGTGAATATTTAGCAGATCCCTTCCAGTTTATCACTTGATTTTAGTTTTTAAACAACACCAAAAAACCCCACAATAATGATAATGATAATGGTAATTCATCTTTTTGATGATTTTTTTTAATTACTACAACATTTATGGTTTTTCTACTTGTGTTTGTCAAATCAATCCTGAGTTAGCATTTCACAGTTGGCAAAATGTTATTTTGGAATAGTCAGTGTGTTTGTAGTTAATAGCAAATAACATCATGCACTGTAACAACTCAAGAGAAGCGTGATCAGCAGTCAGTAAAATTGAAATTAGGTAATTTTTTGGCTATAAGCATAACCAATCAATTAACAGGATTTTTGAAATTCAGTATTAATTTTGTCAGTAGAAGCTATTGCTCTGCAGTTCTTTAAGACTGTGGTCTTGCTGTCCCTGCACTTAACAGAGCTTTGGCAAGAAAAAACATAATATTCCTTCATCACAGAAGAGAGGAATTGTGAAATGTTGGTGGGAAGAAGCTGGAGAGACAGAAGATTTGGACCTTTCTTTTGTCACTGCCAAAACAGAGCTCTGTCAGTGTGGGCTTCTCTTGATTTATCAGAGTCAGAACCCTTGTTTCCAAGGAGGGTTTAGGGTTTAGTCTTAGGGTTAGGAATAGGTTAGCAGTAGGTGTTAGGGTTAGGTTAGTATTTGGGTTTGCGTTAGGGTTAGGATTATTGTTTGGGTTATGTTTAGGATTCGGGTTTAGGCTTAGGGTTACGTTTAGGATTGTGTTATGGTTAGGGTTAGAGTTGCTGTTAGAGTTATATTTTTGGTTATGGTTAGGAATTGGTTATTTTTAGGTATTCTGCTTAGGGAGCTGTGTCAGGGGTTAGGGTTAGGTTTAGTGTTAGCCTTAGATTTAGTTTCTAGTGTTATTGTTAGGTTTAGGTTTAAGGTTTAGTGTTACATGTTAGAAGTTATGGTTAGGATTAGAGGTTAGGAGTAGGGTTAGGGCCATACTAGACAGAGTTTTTTCAACTGATACTTGAATTTATAGTTCTAATTTTAATTTTACTGACTGAACTTTTTTTTGTTTCTTAGTCTATTAGAGACTCTCTTCTAGGTCTAGAAATCTGTACTGATTTTTGGACTTTTAAATATAGTATTATTTTCCTCAGAATTTAATTGCTATTCAGATGAACCCTAAAATTTCCAAGCAGAACTTCTATATGCACTATATGGAGGGATAAGCGATTTCAGCTTTGAAAGAGGCACCAGAATGGATTACCTTTCAGGATTTTAAATGAAGCAACATGCAGCAGAAAGACCCAATCAATGAGTTGTTTAATCAGCTGGAGAAGTAATTATGAATAGCAGGTTTTCTGTTACAAACTTACATCATTATTAATATTATTTGAATTTATTTTTTTTTTACTTTTTACTAATTATTCAAGTTTTTGTGATAATTTCCTTGAAAAGCACATCTCTCCAGACAACGAAGCTGCTGCTTGGTTGGCTAGTGAAATCAGAAGGAATAGTGTGTTTATGATAAATATGAGAAGCAGAAGGATTTTGTATGTTAAATTCTGAAAAAATTTCCTCTCCTACTATTTATAATGCTCTTTCCACTTCCGTGTTTAACACTGCCCATAATTTGAAAAAAGTTATTTAGTTATTTTACTTTCACCTCTCTCTCACTTTTATTGATATTCTCCTTTTTAAAGGAGAGTTAATTATTTTTTACTCCTACAGTTAAAAATTTTAGTTTTTCCTTTTTGGGCAAGATGAACTGGAAAACCCGTGATTTACCTGGCATATGAAATCAAAGTCACTGGCCACAGAGATGGCAAAATCATCTTGTTCAGCAACATGAAAGTTTATGCAAGGCAAAGTTATTATAATAATGGCGAATTTAATAATTGAAATGCCAGAAATGGGAAAATCATAGGACTATTGAAAGTGAGAGAACCTAAAATATTATGTACCTGATGATTTAGCCACACTCTATAAAAATCTGTCATGCATCTGGAAACCACACTTGAAACAAATGTAATTTTTTTGCTTCTCTCTGCATCAGGACTGCTTTTTCAGAGTTGTTACTGATACTTTAATGTAAATTCAGTTGGAAAATCCCAGTCGAGATTCCGTGTCCATATTAAATGCAAATGGGAAAATAATCAAAGTAAATTTGATGTGATTGATGAACAAAACACTCTAATCTCTTTTCCCCTTTTCCCTCTTCCTTTGGTGGTTACTGTATCTAATAGCATAAGACCATTAAATTGAGCCTTCCTGCTTTCTGACATTTTTTCAGAAGTACTCTATACTTTAAATATTATGAACATGTTAATGTAAATGAAAATTGTGTATCTTTATTAGAAGTACAATGCTAGAACCAAGTGTATTTAAGCTTAGCCACAGTCACTCAGAATTCCTGGTTCAGCTCTGTATCTGTCTCCTGATCTTTGGCCTGTTCTCTCCTTGACCTAAGTTGACACTGAGAAATAAGGCTGTTCAGGAAAGTCTGTGTTGAGGTCATTCTGATTATCTCTTGTGTCTTTGGTAAATAACACCAGAAATGCTATAAACCTGTTGACTCCAACAGGAAGAAAAGAGTGGGAAATTAAATAAACAGTTTATCCACAATTTCTCTGTATGCCTGGTCAGAATCAGCTCTATCTTTGCAAGGTAAGGTTATTTTGCAGAATTGTTGTGCATTATGAATCAGTTGCATTTTCAAAATTGTGACCATCCTTCTTTAACCATTCATCATAATGACAGATTTCAGCTTGCAAATAGTTGCAGCTTAATTGCATGCTGTTGAATGACCAAGTCAAGCTGTCTCCATCCAAACCTGAGAGAATATGGGTGGAAGGGAAGAAATTCCTAGAGTCCTAGGGAAAGTTATGTAGAGTTTTGTTCTTTCAGCATGCCTCTGAAAACAACCCTACTTCAAAAAGAAGTGATTGATAGGGAAGGGATTTGTTTTCCATTCTTTTTAGTAGTCTCCTGTCTATGAGCTTTTGAGTAGTCTGTGTTTAAAAGGCCTGTGTTGATCAATTTTCTTATTTCTTTCTTTAAATTGAAAAACCAACAAGTTTTAGAATTTTGAAGCCTTTTGGCATGTCTCTTTCCAAAAGATGTTCTACCTCAAAACTTGTTCTAGATCAGGATCCCACTAAACTCTGAAGAATTTACAAGCTAATAGTAACACCAAAAAAGATCACCATTGTTTATAAAATTTTCCTTGCCTGAAATCCTCCTCATAAAAAGAAATTCAAAAAGTGCTCTTTTTCCTATAATCCTACCATTAGCAAATTGCTAAAAACAGGTTTCTAAAGTACTTATGTGAAGTAACTTATAGATTAAGTGAACATTAGATTAAAGAAAAGTCTCTCTTCTCTTGACACTTCTTATTCAATCCTAAACAGCTAATGATGAATTTGTGTATATGATAGCCCAATCCAGGCAACATTTAGTTAGTGTGGGCAGGTGCTAATTGGTTGCCCACACTCTTTTAATGCAAATAATTGGAACAAAGCATTCATAGGATGCCTTGGATCCCTCAAACTAATATTAGATGCTAGAGTGAATTGAAACAAAACTTTTTAAGTACAAGGGAGTGGATGGATCACACATTCAAATATTCATGAATGAACGATGTTTGGCTAATTCCAGAGGAATAAAAATAAGTGAGTTTATTCATCTTTTCACATTATAATCTCATTATGTTGAAGACAAGTGTTTTTATGCCTTTTTAATTTTTTTTCACTTGTTTATTGCAGGAGGAGTTCCGAGGTGTCTGCAAGTGACTGTGTTGCTGTTAAATTTAATGGGCTCCAGCTGTGCCATGGTATTATCAGTAAGAAAGAACAAACCCCTGGAAGAAAAAAACAGGAAATCAGGATTCTTTTGATGGGTTATTTGCTTATTGGGTGGATGTCCCATTGAAGTGATATGTATGTTTGGGGATTTTTAAACAGCACTGAAAGTGTACTCAGTTACACAGGCATGCAGTATACTTTTGTATAACATGATATTGCTCGAGCTGAATATGACCAAGAGAATAAGGCCTTGTTTACAACCTAACTTGGAAATACCACGAAATATATGTTTGGTTTTTTTTTTTTTTTCGGATAACCACTTTTACATTCAAAGTGAGAGGCCTAAGGATTTGAAATGATACATGGAAAGCAAAGATCCCATGGAGGGCTCTGCCTGCAGAAGCAGTTCCAACACTGGACAGAAAGCGACGTTGCACAATGGAATTGGGCCATTTGGCAGATCAGGAGTTTCTCCTCTAGGTGGGAAAGGCCAAATATACACTCCTGCACCTCTGCTTGACTGGTTACTTGAGATATGGAGTCAGAGCCTTTGCATCTCCACAGCCTCACTTGACGTTCCCATGTGACTAGTATCTGGTGTTTTGCACTGGCTGACATCTCTGTATCCGGGGTATTTTTTCCCACCCCCTTTGTTTGCACTCTGTGTTTGTTCTGGTTTAAAACCACTGCAGTGATGAGATATGAGACTTAGATTAGTAAGCACATCAAACTTATATTTAAAAATTGATTTTGCCTGGAATTATAAATATCTAGTACATTGGCCGAAGTACCACAAATTTCATTTAAATGTTCTCTTTTGTGTGTAATGATGTGACTTTGAGTTTACTTTTTAAGAAATACTCATCGTGAATATAAAATGTTCATCTTCAAAATCAACACAAAAAAGATCCATTATTTCAATATGTTTTCTCTTTCAGCTATGCTTTCTGGTTATTTTTAATGCTTAATCCATCATTTTGTGACCTTCACCATGGGAAAAGTAAATGTAAATCTTTCCAATAACAAAGAAACAAATGGAATGAAAATGAAGACTGGGAGTTTTTTTATAAAAATGCTAAATATTAAAATACAATTCAAGGTAAAGCTCTGCTCTTCGGAGGACTGCGTGCTGACTTGATAGGAATTATTCATTTTATATGCTTAAGTTTGAGGATAGGTAAACAAGACCACCTTAAGTTTTTTAAACTGTGTCAAGGGAAAAGTTGCAAACCCGTATGAAATTTTTGATTTATTGTTTTTTTCTATGACCCTAACCCAATGTTTATTTTTTTCCAGTGCAAGCAGAAACAGAGGATTACAGGGTGTGAGGAGGGAGAAGGAAAAACCCTGATCCACCTCAACACTCTTCTTTTGTTCTTATCTCCAGTTCATTGAATTTGTGGCATTTAGTCCAAATACGAAAACTGATAGAAAACTGGTGAAAGTGAGAAGCCTGTTGGCTTTTTCTGTGTCTGTAGTCAAGTGACATTAATATATGACAAGGGACATGTTTCTCAGCAAGATTGCTCTATTAAAGACATTCTCTTTGACTAACAGGAATAACTTTATTTAGTTTTAGAAGTGTGAAGATGCCTACGTCTCAGATGAAATTCCCTCAGAACAGTGTACTCAGCTAACACTAGATTGAGGCTGAAACTGCATAACATACATTTTGTCTAACAGAAGACCAAAGAAATTGGATCATAAAAGTCAAAACAGTGTTTTCATTGAGGTTTAAAGGTCTGTATTGCTTTTGTAGCTAGGGAAAACAAGAAAATAGTTCATTTTGATATTCATTCACCCTTTTTTCCCGGAGGATACAATATGACCTTTGTGGAAGTCCATGTCACAAGTAATGTTCCAGAAGACTTTCTAGTACCTTTTCCCCAATTCTTACATTTTCTCATTTAACATATAATGTGATTGGATAGAGAAAATTCAGTATCTATGTATTTCCCAAAGTATTTGATTAATGTAATAAGTGCACTTTGTTTCCTGTTATTTATTTTTTACATCGCCCTAAAATGCCAGTTGCCCTAACAGCAAATGCCACTTTAATTATCTATTTCTTTAATCAATTTCCTTTCTCTCTCCAGATATACACTACCAGTGTTTTTCTCTGAAGACTGTCACAGGTGGAAATGAGACGACATCATGGTTCTTACTACACGTATGGGTTAAGATTTGGATTTAATCACTCTCATACCATCTCTGAAATAACAGCAGGAAATTTGTAAGTCCAAATTAGTTATGTATTAATAAAATTCAAAGAGAAAAAGCAATGAGACGTGAGCTATGTTGAAACAAGTATTTTATGACACTTCACTGAGTGTGAATGGTCATCTGAAAGAACAGGAAAACAAGAAATCAGCTAAGGGTCAATAGAGATTTCAAACAGAACATCAGAGTAGACACAACTGTTGTAGCCTGACAAGGAAAAAAAGCGCCAACCCAAAATATTTAAACACTTAAAATACAAATCCGTTTCCTCCTACACAGTTAGGTACGTAAAGTTCTGCTACTTCCTATACTCAGTATTATCCCCATTTGTTGAAGCTAAATGTCTTGCAATAGCAGAAGTTTTAGCTCAAATTTGTTTGAATAAAGCTGGTTTAGCTCTCATGGAATTATATCAGGTGTGCTCACAGAGACATAGATAATATCTCAGATATTAGAGAAATAACTTTTCAAGTTTTAAAAATTTCAACTTCATTTTCCATACTGCTGTCTCCGGTGTCAGCTCCTATATTCAAACATTTTCAAACTATAAACAGAATTGGGCTACCTTAATTAGACTTTTCTATATTTGAGGTTTTTCAGAGGATGATCCAGTTGATACCAAAAACACTGACTGGCACAAGAGTTCTTGTAAGAAACCACGGCTTAGAATGGTCTGCCTTTTAGATAACAATTCAGTGATATTCAGAAATCACTCATTGAGCAGGAGGACTCATCAGCTGCAAGTGGAAGGCACTAAACTTTGATAGATGCTTTCCATGTTTAGCCAGATTTGGGCAGGTGGTTGTATTCAGGCTGAATACAAATTTTATTGAATAAAGGTGAAATTTACTTCACCCACATAAATCACAAGAATAAAGCTATGGATGGATGAAGGCTGGATGGCAGGAAGAGCATGCCCTTGCCTCTACATCTGGAATACCTCGTAATAATGTCACAGGCACTCCACACTGCAGGAGAAATAAACTTTTCAAATCTTATTTGCAGATCAAGAGCCTCTGAGTACTGAAGGGCCAAATGTTAGAGAAAGAAGCTGTAGAGCAGTTCACAGGCAGGAGTGTTTGCCTTATAGCTGGCAGTCACCTTGCAAAGGAGGTACACGGAGATGAGTTTGGGTAACTTGTTTAAAGCTAGTTCGTTTATGAATAAGATATTGCAATGCTACAACTTTTTTTGTGCTTTACCATGGAATATCAGGCATATTTTATTTGACCTTAATGTTTCAGTAGCTGTTTTACTGCATAGGACAGTATATCGGTAAACAACACAGTCAGATACTCAATAGTATGGCATTTTAAAAATTAAAATGAGTTTTTCTGTATTGTCTGTATAAATATATATTTCCAAAAGGATTTTCTATGGTTCACCTTCATTATTTTCCTTTGACTCATGCCTTTTGAGGCAACAGTTCAGTTCTTGCGGGGCTACTTGTAAAAGACTGTCATTATTTAGAATGGATCATTTAATTAACCTACCACAGCGTCTGTAAGGAAAATTAATCAGTGTAGTTATAGTGCTTGTATGACTCACAATTACTAGGCAAATAGGTTACTGCCCAATAGAGTTGCTGTAATCCAACCGTACATAGGCTCAAAAAATCTAGAGACAAGCTGTGTTTACTCATAATTATACCTGATGCCATTTACTCCAGTTAGGCTGTAGCTTTTGCTGCTACTAATTAATTTATGTAGTGGGTAAAATACTTTATTTTAATATCAGTGTGTGACAGTATCTGAGAGTAAACTGCCTGTCCTGTGACTGGAAGGAATAATTACAGAGAAAATATATCAATTAAAATGAGCTTTATTAAACTGTATTTATATTGCCAACACAGTTACCAAAACTTCCAAAGATCTGATCTATTTGCTTGGCCTTGGGGCACTCACTTAATAGAAGATCTTCAGAGACTCATACATTATGTTTCAATTGAATCATCAGGAAAACAAAGAATATTGATCCTTCGTGTCATCATCTAAAACCAGATATCTGGAGGACAGATTCTAAAAAAATATTACATCTCATGGTAAAATCAGATTTTTTATCCTTCCAAAAAGAAAAACTGATGTATAGTCGGACAAATAGAAAGGATGCTGATGCTCTGGCAGTAAAAATAAATTGAGCTGTAACAGACCAGACCCCACAGCAGTTGCTGTTTCAAGTGCAGTTAGGGAGGTTTTGCAAGACAATTAATCTTTAGAGTGCTAATTTTAGAACAGCAAATAACAAAACCTCAAGGTGCAAAGTTCATTTTTTTTCCAAAATATGTGAAATAATACTTGAATCTGTCAGAAATGTTGCTGCTTCTGTGGTTTAACTGGATTTCCTACACCAGCTCACAAGCCCTATTTTCCATTTCACCCCATGCCCTATGTGCAGAGGTCTGTGGGATGGAACTCCAGGGGTGCTTTCTCAGCAGGGCACAACCAGCAGAATTCAAGAAGCTGCACGGGTACACATAAAGCTGGAGTGTCCACACTTCCAGCACGAGGTGTGTGCAGACGGGAAGCTCCCGGAAAAGTTGGTAAGTGCTTGCAAGAGGTAAGGGTGTGCACATCACCGACTGAATGTGTGTAACTGGGACACTGTAGTTTTATAGAAGTGGGTTTAAACATTTTTAGCAGTTTATTGATTTCAATATTTTTTATGCATCTGCTGTTGTGGTGTATCTGTTGCATACCTGGTGCTGATCCTGGATGTGTGGTTCAGTGACTGCTAGGGAATCAAGATTACAAGCCTGAAGGGTTTAATGTGCTGGGTTTGTGAAGCTGTATTTGACAACTGTTTTGTGTGTTTGAATACTATGGGAGAAAAAAAAAAAAGTGCCTAAATTAACAAGTTACTGTTCCATCTTCAGTACAAATTTCCTTGAGTTTGAAAGCTGACATCAGCCTCTGGATATTGTGCATGTACTTATCCCGTAACTGATAATGTTTGGCTTTGTATTCCACATCTTTTCTTGTAAGAGTGTGAAGCCCCCAGGCTTTTAGTTAATAAACGCTTGTATGCTGGAGTGAAAAATCACTTAACATGTTAAGTATCCTTCAGTCATCTAAAATTTGCATGCTCAGCAAAGAAAATTACTTCATATCTCTGGGATTCACATAACTGTGAACTGTGGTGAAAACAAATACATTTTTTGACAGTTCAAAATAGATTTTACACAATTTAGGGCTTAGAAGCATCTTCAGAATGTTTCAATAACATCCGGTAAGAGTTTGCTTTTGCAATTTTAATGATTTATGGTTTGATGTCATTTTTGGAATTCTGACTTGAGCCAAAGAAAAATCTTTGTGGGTTAGAACTTATCAGCGTTGGCACTAGAAAAATGTTGGTAATTGCAGCTAGAGGTTAAAAATTAATAGAGCTGATTCGTCACTGAAAGTTTCTGATCAATCCAATGGGCTCACCCTGATGTGTGAAATTCTGTGCAGCTTTTCTGACAGGTCTGCATCAACTTTAACTGATACCTAAGAAACACACACTAAATAGCCTTTCCTTTTCATTGCAGTATGTATATCATATAAATTGATAACATTCAAAATGGGTATCCACTATACAGAGTGTTTTCAGGAAATAATTCATTTTTATGCATAGACTAAAAGTCAAGAAATTTTGTGGTGATGTTTTCTAAAAGTACACTTTTGTTACTATTATATAAGGTATTCAATCTGAAAACTGAAGATTTATCAAAAAATAACATTATTCTTAGGGGAAAAGTGATATATGGCCCAGAAAAAAAACCCCACGTACTTACAGCAAGTAAATAAAACATTTATTTTTTAGAAGTTCATTGATTTTTAGTTGTAATGGACTGAAAATGCTGTATACGACTAAGAGAAAGTATCCATTTTATTTTAAGCCCTGACGTTATTTTGACCTGTTTTATAAATGGGCTTAAGATTTTCCTGGCTCATTTTCCCAACTTGTGAATCCCAATTCTGTGCTTATAAATAGTATTTAGCTGCATGGGGAACTTTGTGTTCAACAAATATGCTGTTATTGATTCCTATATCAGAACTTGATATTGAGTGAAAACACTCCACAACATTTTTTGGTCTTACAATTTTTCTGTGTGGTGCACTGCTAGATATCTAAAAGTAATTTTGACATGTGTTAAAATAGCTCTAAATTAAAAACACAGGAACTAAAGGCACAAACAAGCTAAACAAAATGCCCCAACTCTTAAACTTCAAGTTTTCTGATTAAGTATTCCATGCAATGATCTGTTATATTTTACATTTCTCATCTTAGAATTCATTGAATTCAATTTAGAATTACCTAAAACTAAAACTCCTATTCCAGTTTTATATTTCATTTTCTTAGCCTCCATATCTTAGTGTTAGCTCATGTTCTACTTTGCTAGATTGAAGGATCTTCCTAAACATGGATTTATGGAAGGGGCATCCTTTTAACCTGAGGACAAACATGATTTTCAGAGTTCAGCTCATTATTGAAGCATGTTTCTGAACTCTCTTCTGTTTTCTTTTGCTCTTTCTGAAGTGCAGGCAGAGGAAATGGACACAGCAGTTTTCTCATCAGGGCTGTACAGATATGTCTCTTCAAAGCACAGTGTTTTGCTTGTATAGCTGGAAAATTTTAGAGTCACAGGGTCATATTTGAAATTCATAGCAATTCTTTACAAGGGTATTCTTTTCTAAAATACCCTCTTTTAACATGACAAGACGTAGATGAATTTTCTGTCTTGTTTAAAATTAAATGTGCACTCACACATTTCCCTACAGTGTGGAATAGTTTTAGCAGGACTATAAAACCCCCTCTGTTATCCCACCTTAGCATCTTAGGCAGGTTTTATGCAATGAGTGAGAGACCTGTGCCTTCGAAGAGAAATAGAGCAGTAAAAGGTTGGGGAAGGAATAGCTCAAAGATGTGTTTTCTTGTTACTTTCTTTTTCTCTCTCTCATTGCTTTTTTTTTTTTCTTTTAATTAGATCCAATTAGATCCAATAGCTGATGATGGATAGAATGGCATTGTGTTCTCAACATCACTATGGAAATAAAACAAATCTGGAAAGTATTTTCTTCAGTCCAAAACAAAGATAACTGTATTAATTTTCAACTTAAATCACAAACCAGATTTTTGTTTTGTAGCTTCAACCAATTGCTTCAGGAGTGGAATAGTTTTTCAGGTAATCTACTTAATTTTATAATAGAAGGTGCTGCAATCTATAGCAAAAACTTAAAAAGTTTTTAGTATATAAAAGCATACATAGTTTAATGTTGAAAAAAAATGTGTATTACTTTGTCAGCTATCAGGTAGAACGAGAAGTGGTTGCAGGAAGGATAAGCTTCATAGAAATAATCGTATGTATGGTAGCACAGGCTTTTGGTGTTCTAGAAAGACCTTTGATAAGGTGTCCATGCTGAAATCAACACTTGCAGGAGCAGAAAACCCAAAATTCCTCATGCAAGCCTAAACCTTGCATACAATTCATAAATAGTTCAAATGCAGTTGCTAAGTTAGGACTTTTTGTTACATGACCAGCTCTGAGGATGTGCTTCTAACCACAGTTTACAATGTTTAAATTTTCCTATATTGTCAAATAGTATGGGCAGACTAGCTGGATGTTACAATATCCCTGTAATTTTAACATTTTTTCAACCAATTTAGAATCTGAAAAGTTCACAGAGTAGCTGACTCTGCTGTTATTTCACTCATGTGTGCATATTGATAGAGAGGCAGCTAGCTACATTATTCTTCCCAAAAAGTTGTCTGGCAAAAAATTTCTCATTGTCTTCCTTCTTTTCCTTGTATTGTTCCTTGCTTGAAATCTGTAACATGCAACCAAAAATACATACATTTTAAGATGCATAAACTGCAGCAGAGTGGTCAGATCAAACTGTTTCTTGTTTATAGAATTAAGTATCCAATCAGTCTGGTTATAGTCGACACAGAATTCTCTGGGCATCAGTCTCCAGATGATCTTTCACCTTAATTGTAGGGTAGTTGGAAGAGGATTATCTTCAGTAACACTTTCTCACACTCAGGAATGAATTCAAGCTGAAGAACTCTTTGTATGCACAGTTATGAAAGAACAATTCTGATAATCTAATGTGACTCCTTAGCCTGGTCCAACAGGTTCTTCATCTCATCAGCAGCAGGTGCCTGAGCTATGACATTATTTCAAGTACTTATCTAATGTACAGCATAAGAGAGAGAGAAACTATTGAAACCTTCTGAATAACCTAAAATATACAGTTGTAAATTCGGTCTTTTTCATGAAAATTTAGTCCCATGTCCAAAGAGTTTGGAGCATCCCACAAGTATAAGTTCTGTAGCATCAAACTAGCTTACCATTGCAGGACTTGGCCCTGAAAGATTTGTTGATGTAAATAATTTCCTGTTCCAGTAGTTTGTATCGTGGAAATAGAAGTGTTCAAAAGATGCTGCTTGTGCTTTTGGTAGGGTGTTTTGTCAGTTTGGTGAGAAATGGCTAATTTTTGATGGCCTGCCAGATGACCATCCAAGATTGCACAAAGTGGCTGTAAGGTTAAACATGGAGGTAGAGCAAAAGAAAAAGAAGAAAAAGGAAAAAAAAAAATCCCTCGGCAATGAGAAATGTCCAAATAAAAGAAGACGATAGACATCATAAATCAGACATCACTGTTGCCCTGAAGTCAGCAACTGTCAAAAAATTTTTCCTTAACCAGAAAAATGCTCTGCATTTATCTGTGCCCTCCGTGTGTGGATCAAAGGCATCTCAGGGAAAGGAGCAACCAGAAGTCTGAGAATCTCCAAGCAGAAGCTGTGAGAAACAAGGCACAGTTTTGCCCGTGGATCATACCAAGAATAGTATTTTCAAAGAATTGTAGAATGTTTTGGATTGGAAGCTGCCTAAAAGAAAAACTATTTTAAAGTTCTCCACTTAGAACTGGCTGCAATTTTCCTCATAAAAATGTTTTTCTTTTTTTAAATACTAATTTGATATGTTAATTTGTTACGAATGTCCTGAATCATCCTGTTAAATGGAATTTTTTGTAAATTTAGGAGCATCAGAGCTTTGTCAATTTATCAGTAGCTATCTTAAATTTGCAATTTTCTTGCTGCTTGTGGCTAAAACATGAACAAAATTACGTTGAGAAGAATGAAGCATTGGATCTGAATTATAATACAAGTGATTTAGCAAAATCATGGTGATTTTTTTCTGGCCAACTGGGAATCATGAAGTGGGGTATGGGAACAGGAACTTTCTGGGGAAAAGTTTGGAGGCATTGTGTTAACTCTGCAAATCTCACCGTCCTTCTGTTGCAGCTGCTCCCTTGCAGTATACTGCCCATTTCTGTTCTTTCAGAGTGCTGCTTCCAGTCCCATGCTTCTTTTAATCTTTTCCTTCAGAGGTTTTAATGCATAGAAGAGGGTGCCAAGTTTAGAGTCTACTGCGTGCTGGCTGTCATCTGAATGAGCTTCACAGATCATTCTTTTTTTTTTCTTTTTTTTTTGCGGCCGAAGAAGTGTGAGAAGATCCAGGCGACTACTGACATCCTTTCAATTCGCCTTAGTCTCAACAGGGTTTTCTTTTGTTGCTTCTTAAGCTCAGCAGAACAAGCAAAGAAGGGGAAGCACACTGTGCACTTGAAGTCCGAAGACATGTGGAAGAGAGGGGGGGGAAAATTGCAGGCAGCACACTTCAAAGACGTGGGTACAATGCATGAGAGAGATGTCCAAACATTAAAATTGTGTGTAACTGCTGAGCTGCTGCTGCTCTGTTGTCTCTTTCTCCTCGTAGCAGTTATGTTCTTTTAAGCCATGATGCCTTTGAAGCCCTGACTGCCCTCCAGCTGACCAGTCTACTATGTTATCTTCATTGAAGTCCTGACTGGAACTACAACTCAAGTTTTGCAAGAGTACTGTGGAAGGCAGCTCCTAGTCTTGATTTAAATGCTAGGAGCAGGACAGCTTGTAAGTTCGTGGGTAGAATCAGATTTTCTACAAGAATACATTACAGAGAAAACTGCATTTGCCCCCCCCACTTGCTTATGTTCTTTTGCTCATAATCTTGCTTATTTTCAAATAGAAATTTACTATTGGAAGGTAACATCCAGAATTTATAATTCTGCTATTTAAGGAAGATTGCTAAAATAACCTTTCTAATGTTTTTGAAAGACAAGGGCTCATATTTGCTGTAATCCCTTTGAGGTTTTTTTATTCACCTACATTTGCCTCTTAATGTTGAATTCACTTTGAAAACATATTTTTCCCAAATGTAAATGAAGGCAACATCACTGAAATTCGCCATCAAGAAGTTATGAGTAAATCTACACTAAAATATAATACATCTCTGAATTCAAAGCCCTTGAGATATTTGGAAATACTATTATCACCTTCAGTGTGTTTGGGCCAGGTCCTTTTTCAGTAACTGAAGGTAAAACTCTTTATGACTTTTCATATTACTTCATTGAAGTAACAAATAAAATCCTCTCTCTTACCACATAGGAGCCTTCTATTATAACAGGATGGAGTAGTCAGTCAGGATATGGTAGCATAAACTACTAGTCTTTGAGTTCAGCAATCATTTATTTATTGTGCTCTAAGTATTTACAGAAGCTGTACCTGATTTATATAAACCTCCAAATGTACACTTTTTGATGAGATTTTTCTGCTTGTAAATTCCATATTCCTTTGAGTGTGTTTTCATTTTTAATTTACTACATACCCCAAAGGCTTTCCTTTAACTAGTTTGCTTGTTGTAAATTCAGCAGTGATATTCTTTAAATAAACAGAAGCACAGAACACAATTTACTGGTAACACTGTTTAGAAAATGGATCAGAATAAGGCCCCAGAGCTATTCTGATGATGAATTAATTATAAGATTCCAAGAAAAACACAGCATTGACATTTTACAAGTTTTGGCATGCAGCCTTTTATAATGCTGTGCACTTAATAAAGTTGTTTTGATGCTTAGAGTATGAACAGAGACTTAAGTCTATAAGAATCAAAAAGTGTTTCAGCATAATGTAAACTTAAAGGGTAACCTGCTGTAGCTAATTCTCCATTTAAATTGTGGAATTCTGTATTATGCAAACAGAACAAAAGAGTGGCTCTGAAAATGCTGAGCCTATGTTACAATAATTTGACTGGCCTTTACTCTTGTACATAAACTTTCCACAGCTTTTTCTTTAACAGAGAACATTTTTAGGTCTTTCATCATGAGAACGATCAAGAGAAGAACATAGAGTAGTAAGTGTTTTTTCCTTCATACTATTTCAGTAACAGTTTGCTCCTTTTCTGCTTTACATTTATGCATTTTCAAGTAGTCTGTCTATAACACCCATATAATTCTGCGTCTACAGCTGAGCAATTTGCCAATATTTAAAACTCAAAATTCGTGTACAACCAAGGCAAAATATACCTGTTTTACAGTTTGGGAACTGACACAAATACGCCCAGACCTGGTATACTCATAGGAATGCAATTCACATTCCAATTAATAGAAATTAGATCTCTAATAAACATTTCATTATTTCACCTAATTAAATAAAGTTGCTTACAGTTCTTGCCACAAAGAACAGAAAGCAAAAACGAGTTGCTGTGTGGTTTTGTATACTTGCTTTCTCCTTTCTCTGAAGGAACCAAGCTGGGGCAGGCACAGCTATTTTTGCCACTTTTGTTAATGTAGGAAACATTTCTCAATCTTTCTCAAGCTGTAGGAGCTGCATAAGTTCATTAACGTTACACTTTGACCAACTTGATTAGCTCTTCTGAGAGCAGGAGCAGGATCTACCAGGAAGGTTGCTGTGATATGCTGCAGTTATCATGTTAATTTGTTTAATCTTGATTGTCTCTGCTGGATTTGGTGCTCCACAGCCTAAAAATATTGACCGTACATGGACTGTCACAGAAATTCTGGCCTTGCTGAAGTGTTTGTGGCTGTGTAACACCTTACTTATATTCAGCATCCTAAGAAAGGGGGCTTTACAGGTGCTCAATATTCTGGTGTTTCTGCATTTAGCCCTGGCCAAGGAAGCGCCGTAGACTGAATGACAAAAATGAATTTTCTAAATTGTTTAATAATCTCATAGAATGCAAATGGTGTTATGACAAGTGTTTTAATTAGTTCTTGTTTTAATTTGACTGCTTTATCCAGCTCTGCTATTACTTAGCCTTGGGAATTACCTTAATTCTGGTGAAGCTGATTTTTAGTCATAACACTTCCTACAAAAAATACTGCATTATATATTCAGTTGTTGTACAAACTATCTGGATAAAGGATCTCCTTGTAGATAAAAGAATAGATTACAGAATCCCAGAATCACGTAGGTTGGAAAAGACCTTTGAGATCATCCAGTGGCACTGAGTGCCACATCCAATCTTAAACACCTTCAGGAATGTGACTCCACCACTTCCCTGGGCAGCCCATTCCAATGCCCAATCACCATTTCTGTGAAAAAATTCTTCCTAATGTCCAACCTAAACCTCCCCTGGTGCACCTTAAGGCTGTGTCCTCTTGTCCTGTCCCTGGTTGCCTGGGAGAAGAGACTGACCCTCACCTGGCTACACCCTCCTTTCGGGGAGTTGTAGAGAGTGATAAGGTCTCCCCTGAACCTCCCTTTCTCCAGGCTAAACACCTCCAGCTCCCTCAGCTGCTCCTCACAGGACTTGTGCTCCAGACCCTTCCCCAGCTCCATTGCCCTTCTCTGGACAAGCTCCAGCTCCTCAACATCCTTCCTAAATTGGGGGACACAGAACTGGACACAGCACTCAAGGTGTGGCCTCACCAGTGCTGAGTACAGGGAAAGAATCACTTCCCTAGTCCAGCTGGCCACACTGTTCCTGGTATCTGATTATGGTATCCTGTGCAGAAATTAATAACTGTGTTTTCTTTTCCCTCTTGGATGCTGGATAACTTGGGCTTAAGTCAGTGTAGGCGAAACTCACAAAGACCAAGGATGCAGATATTTTTGCCTTCTTGGAAATGCCCTGTTTATAAAGATATCTCAGAGCTCACTGTGAATTACTAGAGCCCTTTTAACCTATGTTATCTGTAGTGTAGCTTGGCAGGAACTGAGTATTTGGCTTCAAAATCTAAGTCAGTCATACTACATTAATAGCAGGTTTTTCTGATGAACTGGTAGGCACAATGTTTCACTACCATGCTATTGCTTTTCTGATGATGCTGTAAATAAGAAGTAAACCGAGCATGCACTCTGAGAAAATTCTCTGAGCAGCAGTCAACACTCCAAGAAGTAAATACAAAAGAATGAGACTTTTTTTTGCTTATGGTAGGGCTGAATTAGTCTCAAACATCAGCACAAACCATTTATTATTACAGCTGTACCCCTGCCAAGCTCTAATTACTCAACTTCTTCCGATTCCTTCCTATTGTTTTTGAAATCTTCTTATCCATTTCCATATTTTTCAGTATCTAATGTTGCTCACTCCTGTTTATCATTGAGAATCTCAGAAGGAATGCTGTTTCCTAATGACCTCAAAGAACAGACAAGCTTTGGTCTCCTATTCATTTTATCAGTCTCAATATTTACATTTTTTTCAGCATGCTTAAACACACATGCATTCTGTCTCTCTCTGTATCTTGGGTTTTCTGATGGCCTTCCTTTTCCTTTCCACGTGGTTATCTGATGTGGATTGGCCTTGGCCTAGGAAAAAATGGGAGTTCTTTTGGTTAAATGTCCAGATTGGTGTAACTCTGAGATACCTGGAAGCAAATAGCACTCTATACTTCATGCCCACTGAATGTAAACTCTGAGAGCAAGAGTGATGTTGTTATTAGAATAATTAAAAAAAAACCTAGCCAAACGTTTTTCTCTTTAGACAATTAATATTATTAAGAAGATATCAATATATTTCTATTCATTAAAAACAATGTCCTCTTGCATTACTGCCAGGCAAGTATTAGTTCTAGTAAAAGAATAAAAATGGAACACCCCTAGGTGTCTGGGCAATACATTTATTTCTCAGTCAAGGCTCTCAGTGTGTTCCATTTACACAAGAGAAAACCCTTCAATTATAAGATACTTAATTTATCGAGGAAATTTCACAAGGAAAATGATTAATTACTTTAAGCAATCAGTTTTACAGATAATCACAGTTCTTTATTTAAACTGAGAAAGCAAAAGGGGATCTTATGAATAAAATATAAAGAAAAAAATGAAAAACAGCATTTACTTTAATAAATATGAAGTTAGCATTGAAATATTTCTTCAAATAGACAAATCTTGTTAAAATTATATCTCTGTTCATATTAACTATTAATATATGGAATACATGGGCTTGGGATACAGGCTTTAGCACAAAGTACAAGCAAAGTTTCTGTTAAAACGTCCCATTGCTACACATTTCTGCATATTTTTATTCAGTTCAATTGACCCTAACAACCAGAAACATATTGCACATGGAAACAGAAAACCAGAACTGAAATGCTGTTGCTTTTGTGGTCAAGATACCCTTGACACGTATTCAGTGACCCATGGTTTTTTTTATACTGCCCAAAACAGCAGTGGGAAAGACTTAAGCTTCCTGGGAGAGCCATGACCTTGAAGTGAGAGGTGTGAGTTGCATCCGCTGAAGCACACAGCATTTTCTGTAACTCTCAAACCAGCACCTTTTTCAGTCTGTGTCATAGAGCAGGTTAACACGAGCAGGCAGAGGAATGCCTTAATGCTGCCTCTTGCTCAGGTCACTTTGTGTTAGCAGCACAACTGTAGCAATTCCACTGTGAAAACCTGAGGCACTTGTGGTGTTGGATGGTAAATAGGCATTCTGTTCCAGAAGTCCTATTTAGTACTTAAGTGCTTAAATTCTTCTTCAGGCCTGGCCTGAATAACATTTGAGTGAAGTGTTCTGGACACTGTGAGGAAAATGAGAAAGAAATTTTGACCATCTGAAGGCCTCACATTCTGACCATCAAATTCTCATGCTGTCCACGATTTTATCTGAAGTGGCTGAGTAATTCATGCTGTACAGAGTGTATTTGGTATTATTATGACTAGTGGGCCAGACACCTCTGTGGCCAGACACAGAACAAAACAACGTACTCCTCAGCACTGGAATTAAAATTTTATAATTACGAGTTCTTACTGCAACAGAGGTGTAAGAAACATCAGCTCTTGTCTGAGAGCTGAGGCTTTACATTGAGTAATATGCAGAAAAAACACAGTTTCAATTGTATGTAGAAGTGCTGCACAGTGAAAAATTTGAGGAAATATGCTAGATAAGGAAAACAGCATTCGTGGTTACCCAGATCATGCTTATGCATCTTGGGCTGAACACATAGGGCCCAAGGAGACAACAGAAAGGAAAGTCACCATTTTTAGTGGTAGATGACGCTGCCACTCTGCTGCAGTGGTGTTCTGCTTGTAAAGCTTTCTGAATGCCCTGTCAAAGCAGTGAAGTTTCAGCTGAGAGGCATCTCATTCGTGGCATCATTTGTCATCCCATAGCTCTGATGAACGTATAATGTTTTGCTGTTAATTAAAATTTTCATCTACAGTGCAGTTGCGTCAATTGATGGGATTTCTTTCCAGCACTGTGGACTCCCAGGATTTTTTTCTTTTAGTAAGAATTGATTATTCTTCTAGCTTTTCCTAGAAGGAGATATTCACATTTAAAACCTGTCTTACCAGAATGGATATCTCCTCTAAGGAATACTTTTCTGGTTTTGTATCGACTCAGCCCCTGAGGATAACACATCTCTTTGGAACTACAGCCTGAGTGGGTTTGCAGGCTCAATTTAAACAGCAGATATATGAGTGATGGGTTATATGACAATGAAGTGGTAAAAAAATTATCTGAAAGCTATTAAACTTGCACTAATGACTGCTTTAGTCCCTGAAAGAAAAGGAAAACTTCCTCAGCAGCAAACTCTCAGTTGTAGCTGATGTATAATAGTTTCTGAAAGTTTTATTTTGGTTTGCAGTTTGTTCTAGATTGCACAAGGCAGTCCCTGTTCTGCCTTCCAAAGGTAACAGGGACAGTAACAGACACACAGTAACAGACAGACTAATAGGGGGACAGTAGGTGACCACACTGATCATGTTCTGCTGTGAAAACAGAAATAGGTGAGGATTATGCATCTAAAAAGGCAATGATCAATAAAGGTTTTTCTTAGGATGTTGTGCCAACTTGGTCAAGTGTTGTCAAATACGGGCAAACATAGAAGAATGAGTTAGGTATGCATTAGTAATGGGAGCTGTTGATAAGGAACTGTCATTAAGGTCCAGAGAACAATCTGATATCAGAGGAAATTATTAATATAGCCTGTCACAGTTCATTAGCAAGCAACATGCTGAGCCAGAGTGGACATGAGGGTGGACATGTTTGCTTGCCCAAAAAAAGTCCAAAAAAAGGAAGAAAAAAGTAGCGGTACATGAAGAAAATGGAGATAACAGCGCAGTGTTGCTGCATGAAAAACAAATGTGTTCTTATCCACACAGCAGAAAGGGGGGAAATGCCTGTGTACAACAGAGCATGAAGTGACAAAGTTGTCCTTTGTCAGTCAAAATATGGCAGGAAAAGGGCACTTTAAAGTGTTAAATTATACATGAAGAATTGTATGAGGCTCCAGCAGCATGCCAGGCTACAAAATGTCAAGATTAAAATCATGGTGCTGTAACCTCCACTTGACTTCATTGGACCTGTGATAGTTTACACATCTGAAGTCTGAAATTTCACATGGTGTTCTGAAACGCAAGCCAGAATTTCCAACAGCCTCACAGGAACACACATTTACCACTCTTATTGTCGTGTCCCACATACCTTTCCTGCTAACTGAAGACCTGCCACTACCCCACACATCTCTGACTCCTTGTGCGTCACCTCTGCACCTTAAATATTTCACAGAATTGTCACTGGAGGGATGCAAGAATAGGAAGAATTAACAATGTTCTTATAGAAGACAAAACCACAGAACATACTTTAAAAGATCGATTTATCTGAAAAAGGAGAAAATTTTATAGTGCATTGCTAGGTAAACAAAAGTACAATTAAAAAGTCATGATTCTTTGTTAGCAAGAAATTTATTGGCAAATTTTGGGATTATAGTAATCAAAGCACATAGCTCTCAGATTCACCGAATCCATGTGCAATTATTTCAGATCATAAGAACAGAATAGTAACTCTGTCCATTTTCTAATTTCTGATGAAATAAGTAATTGTGATCTATTTAATAAGAAACCTCTTCTTATTTAATGTTTCTTGGCAATTAAATCCCTAAGTTCCAGAAAGATTCTGATGCTTTATGAAACCCCAAATATAGGGTTTCAAGTTTTATTTTGCCTTCTCATGAACATATTTTTAATCTAGTCATTATTGGGTTAAACCTTATTTATTCCACTGTGTGCAATCTAAATACCAAATACACAGATGCAATTGTATATACTGAATGTATCACATGAAAGTGTGCGCTTAATTTCTAGTTTTTTACTTCCAAGCAACAACTGTGTCAAGAAAGAAGTGTGGTTTTGAAAATTAACTTTGCACAAAGGTGTGATTTTGTGAAGATTGTGATCTTAATCTGGCGAATTTAAATCCTTTGATCTGGTAAAATGCCTGTCAGCAGGAAATTACTTCATCAAAACCTAAGTTCAGTTAAGCATCTCTTTCACATCAGTACCTTTGATGAGACTTGAGATTCATCTGGTGATGGGAATTAGCTTCTCCACACCATGCTTTCCAAACTTGCAGGAAACAAATTCTGTGATGTGATGGAAGCATGTTTGGGTTCCTAACAGATCCACAATTGCAATGAAGTAGAGAAACCCCAGATTCACAGAATCACCATGTTTTTTTCTCCTTGGCTTTGGCTAAACAGAAGTGAAGGATACTTTGCTGTTTGTTACAGAGGTATTTCTGAATTATTTAATATTTTTTGTGTGTTTTAACACTGGGAAGGCAGAGTTTAGTCATAGTTTATTCTGTTCAGTTTCTGTATGTTATCTGTACTCATGTCATGGGTCAGACAGCTGCATATTAGAAAACTAGTCCAATCAGCAGGGGTGGAATTCTTATTACTAACATTACATTCTAAGAAAATGCTACATCAGTTTCAGACTACAAATGAATAAAGTACACAATGTAATCCTATTTCTTCTGTTTAAGTACTTACTTGATTTGTGTGAAGTGGTTGAAATCACAGGCACTACTGTATGATGGCAATGTTTTAAAAGATATTTTATATAGGTTCAGCGCCCTAAAATGGATGGTAAGGGATCTAAATTAGTCACACCAACCTGGATTAAGGCAGGGATCTTCAAGGGCGCTCCAGGTTTGTGCATCCAAAGGAAAACTCATGAAAATTTAAAGTAAATATGGCTTTTATAGAGGACAGGTTGCTGATTTTATTTATTCCTTTATTTAGTTTTAAGAGCTCCACACCAAAAAGCGCCCCTCCAGTACTCTGAGATCCCATGAGAGACATTTGAAACAGAATAAAGGTGATTTCCACAATTAATCACTGTTGCATCAGCAGCACCAGATATTTAGGAGTTATCTTGTTTGACTTTTAAAGTTTCTTAATAAAAAGATATCTGTTGTGACAAAGTTTCTGTTACTGGTCATTGGCCTTATTCACCTTTCTACTGCTTACACTTAAATTGCCATTTTGAATTAAAGAAAACAACATTTCAAGCATGGAAACTGTTGCCATTGTTCTCCATTACACTGTGGGTGCTATTCAGTGTGTGAGATATAAAGAGAATAATTATACAATTTATATTCTTTCTGGGCCCAAATTAGCAGGTGATTTGAGGTAAAACATGGATGAGTCTCCCATAACCAGACTGATGTCGCAAACGAGATAGCTAAAAAGTGCCTGTGGTTATCTTCAAATGAATTTAGATTAGAATTGTGTCCAATAGACTATATTACATGGTGGGGACACTCAGGGCAAATAGAAAGTGATGGGTTTTTTTTATTCTCCATAGCCTTTGCTCAAGTAATGTTATTTATATTTATTGTTTGTTTTATAAAAATTAGCTTTTGAGAGTGATATTGCAAACTGCTTATAACCTTCTTTTTCCTAACTGAGTTAGTCCGCATTTTAAAAGTACAGGACTGTGTCTGATGGAGTCTTCTGCCTCTGAGTCCTTTTCATTGTCCCCATGGTCAGTCAAACTGGATTGTTCATCATTCATGTCATATAATGAATATATATCTATAATTATCTACTTGATTGTATTTAGAAGTTCCCAAGATCCAAGTCAACCATTCATACTGTGTTCTCAGTTTTCTTTCCATAATGGGAATGGGGACATTTATTTTCTTAGGGCCTTTTTTTCCTGTATGACTGAATCATGGTCGAGCGAAAAAGTTAGTTTAAAACCACAGAGATTAGGGAATTATTTTGACCACTGTTTATAACAACTTTTTGTAATTTTAAACTTCCTTTCCTTAGAAACTTTACTATATACACCATGTTTTTCACATGATGAAAAGACATGGATAATTTTTCCATGTGTGTCTGAGTTAAATTTTACACACCAGACTTATTGGTTCATTCAAAGCCTTTTACTTTATCCCTTTCATTTTACTTAGTTACAAATGTTCAAACCACACTTGGGACAAAGTGTGATGGTTTAGCTTCACAAAGCTGCTTACTTCCTGTGTTAATTTCATGGCCTAATTCATGTTTAAGGAGGATGAGGAATAGCAGACGAATGAGGAGGAAAATAATTGCTTGTATAAAGATATATTGGGTATATTAAAAAGAAAAGTGAGTTTTCTTGTTTGGTGGAATTCTATGTGGTTCCCATGTTGAAATACACAGCACTTAAATGTGCATTAGGTAAAAGCGCAACCTAAATACAAAAACTATGAACATGTAATTTCACTGCTTGATTCACTCATTTTTATATTTTTCAGAAATAGCAATGATATCAGTGAAATCACTTCAGAAATATGGTAAAAACCTTAGACATCTTTAATAGACAGAAGTAAGACTGAGAGGAAAGCCCATAAAGGTAGAAATAATATAAAGAAAAAAATCTCATTCTTCAAGGGAAGAAAATGAAGCCCCAAATCAGAATGATTCTTTTTTTATAATGATGTCTGTTCTTTTCCCTTGCTACTGCTAAGCCATGAAGTAAGTGTGCAGAAAATGAAATTAATTCTGACATACCCATCTCATATCATCCAAATACAGGTTGACATGAAATAGCCAATAGAATCAATTGAATCAATAGTCTCTTTAGAAAGGCAGTGAAATAAACAGAGAAGCTGAATTATGAAAAGAAATAGCAGTATTGAAGAATAAGGCCTATTTCTGACTGAAGTCCAAAAATGCTACATTATGTGTTTTATCTGCTTATTTTGCAGATGTTTATGCTCATTATGAAGGAAAACTCCATTTTAATTTGAATTTCTACATCACTTGCAAGAAAGAGAATTTATAATTTGTAGTAAAAGAAGCCAGAGTTCACACTGAGACACTACAGTGATTGGCTTCAGCACAAACCACAAATAGGTGTAAGATATTTATTCCTTCTCCTCTCCTCGCCTGTAATAATCTTGCAAGCTGCTTTGTCATCTCATCTCATTCTGCTGTTTCACAAGCATGTGGTGTGAAGCACAAAATGAAAGCAAAAATATAGGTTGTAAAATGTGTACATAACAATATGGTATTTTTTCCTAGCTAGTTCATCAGCAGCAGAAAAACACCCTTGAACTGTCTAGTCAAAAAAGAATAGTTAGAAAGAAACATTGGGTCAGAATTCAACAGCCTAAGTTACACTTCACTACTTAAAAAATTTTTTTTCTTTTTTTTTCTTTTTTTCCCAGACAAGGATCTGAGCATATTTTCACACTTTCATATATTATGGTGAACACATTCTTTCTAAATTTTAATTGCTTCACTACACACACATTCTGTAAAGTTACTCCTTAATCTTACTCTTTTTCTCACATCATTTGATCCATTTTTCAAGTGACTTTCTTTTAGATAAGATCTGTTTAAATGCAGGGAGAAACTACTGCTAAAGACATTCTAACAATCATAATTCTTACTATGCTTACTATGTTTGTCTATATTTTAGCAGCAAGGCTGTTTATTGTCATTCAAAAACCTGATTTGTTTTAAAAAATTTACATATTTCAGAGAAGTGGAAATGAACAGAAGTCCTTTCTAAAGTCTGATCTCCTCATTAATTTTTGTGTACGGTGTAGCTGAAAATATCGTGGCATTTTGACCATGAAACAAAAGACATCTTCATAGTTGTCCAAAGTGTTTAATAATTCTTGCCTTCCCTGTGAAGTTAAGCTGACCTGACTTGGGCTGAGGAAGAGATGGAGTGTTTGGTTATTCTGAGTGACGGTACTGCTGTCCCTTGCAGAGAGCCAGGCAAGGGTGGTCACAGAAGGAAGCAAACTTAGAAGCTGCTCTGCTCACCACTGCTACAAGACTCCTCTCAGTGGATGTTTTGTTGTTTTTGTTTTCTCTTTTATACCATTTACTCTGTGTCCTTTTAGAGTTTTTTATGTGTATAATGTCAAGAACAATGCAAAATGTACATTAAAGTTGAGGTAAATGCATACGAAGTTTTACCATTTTATTTTTGGGTGAAAACCAAGCAAAACAGCCCAAACATCCAGTAATACTCGTGGTTCCCTTTTCACATATGCTAAAGAAATATTTAATTGTAACAGAAAATCCAGAAACAATGAAAACAGGCACTTTTTTTCCCCCCAAAGGCTGTGGCACAGATGATGTCTGCTATTATTAAGATCTAGCTGTAACTCATCCATCTGCTATCTTCTTGTGTGTGCCATACCAGGTTATTCATAACTGAAGGCTGAATTTAAACAAAAAAAACCAAAACAAAACCTTTTCTTCTTTACAATAACCTTCCATGACCACAGGACACTCTATTTATTATTGTCTTCTATTTTTTGAAAATGAGAGGTTCCGTACACTGTTGTGACCTTTCATTTAGAGAAGCAGCCTTGTACTTCCAATGGATTTTTGCACTTACTGAGTCCTAAGAGAATTGAGTCAAAATGAAGCAGCTTGCTTAACGTCTGTAAGATGCATCCTTTAAAATTCATTTTAGTAACTTTAAATGAAATGTATCTCAGCGACTGAAGAAGGGGGGAAAAAAAAAAAACACAAAAAAAGCCCAAGTCAGGAGAAACAAGCCACAATCTTTCAACATATTTTGCATCCCATTCAGGCAGATGTTTGACCTTAAGACATGTAAAGCAGATGGATTTGATCCTCTCTTGATCTCCCTGTCATTTTATCTGGGGAGATGAGAGAATCTCATCAGAAATTTAGCTAAATATGGGAACTAGCTAACCAGAAGCAAAATGCTGGAGAATATTGTAACATATATATATATATATATGAAACACTAAATATATATTTTCACCAATTGTAGAAATTCTACTAAAACATTGACATGATAACATCTTGTGTTTAAGTGGATGTGAAAACCCTACCAGGATATGATAAGAACACTTCTAATGATGGATGTGATTTTCATTAATTTGTTTACAAATCTAAGACTAGAGAGTCTAGTTTTAGAGTAGACTGAAGCAGAACTAAAGCACTTTTTGTCCATTTTGCTCTGGATATGTTATTTAATTGCAACATGTGCTTTATTACCTTAACAAAGAGGAACTGTAGTAAACAGCCAGTTGAACCTGACAGCCAGTTTGCATGCACAGGGCAAAATCTGAAGCATCCTAATTAATTCTCCCAACTCAATTGTTGCAGTGCCCTAAAGTTGCACTGTCTACCTTGAGCATTCACTTTGCCACTCTTGGGGGTAAGGACAAAGATTTTTTCCTCCTTATTCTAACCTTCAATGATCCAATGCAAAGGATGAGAAGAAGTATTTTTTTTTCCTTTGATAATTTTGTTTGAAAACTAATTGTTATTTTAGATCATCAAAATAATCTGGGTTATATTTTATTTTTGTAATAGCACTAATAGAGAGAACCTGGAAGACAAATTAAAAGCACTATACAAGGTGAGAAGAGAATCGCCTTTTTTTTGGCGCAAGAGACAAGAACGGCACACAGACCATGAAAGTTGCCAGCAGAGCCCATCTGTTAAGCAAGAGAGTAAATCAGATGCTGCAAGGTTCCAGTGATTGCAGGAAAAGCAAACACTGAGAAGGGGCGAAGAGAGGCAGGAAGGTCATTTTCACCTCAAAGCTCTAGCAAAGCTTCTTTTCTTTATAAACTGCTCTTAAGTTGCTCCTTGCTTGCACAGGACTGTGTTTGGTCAGTCTGCCTAAAATGGACCCACACTGGCTGTGTCTGGTCAGATTTCTCGACCAGAAAGTTTTAGAGCTTTACTTTTAAGACTGTCGAGTTCTTGTATTCTGACGCCTCTTATCCTCCACACACACATCCATGGTCAAAAGTACACAAGATATTGCGTTGTCAAGACTTCACTATTGGCCTTTGTAAGCTTTTCTTGACATGGACTTTAGGCTGCTATTTATCATGAAGAGTTGTAATCCAAAATAGCTTTCTTATAACAATTTAAAAACAAAATCATAGAAAGAAAAATCAGCCCTGCTTGATCAAGTCACATTGAAGAACCAAGCAAAAAATTTCAGTGCAGAAGAGAGTGAACTGAAACTAAGTGTATAATTACAGTGTAGTGCATATCTGAGGCTCAAGAAATGTTGGAGTTCCTTTTAGAATTAGATTCCTTATCTCAATAGCTACCAAATTTTAAAAGTTATATTATTGCTCTTTGTATGAAAAAAACAGTAGCAAGAAAAAAATATAATGTGCATGTGGTGTCCCCAATGGAGCAAAAAGTAATAATATAGTACAGGCCTTTTCTACTGAATTGTCTGAAACAGCAAATATTTCTAAAACTATGGATATATTTATTTAACTTTTTTCCTGCCTTTCAACAGAAAAGAAATCCCTATTGAAGATTGTGAACAATAATTTTACAAATTCTACTCTAAAGCACACATCATCCAATGCATTCATAACCTTCTAATTCTCTTTGCAAATGACTGTAATTCACAAGTGCTTCAAGCAAAACATAAAAGCAAAAATGTGTGTATACATACATATATATATATATATGTATGTTATCTGTACAATGAAGCATGCAACTGTAGTTTTCACCACAAATGCACGGAACTTTTTTCTTTTATTGCATGTCTTTTTCTTTCCATCATAAGCTATGCTGACATGCACTTGTCCTGGACCAGGCTCTCAGAAAATGGTGACCAGAAAAAGAGTGGTGCAGCTGGAAGTGGAAATACCTGTAAGTTACTCTGATTTTACTAAGCCACAGTTGAGGTAAACTATTCTGCAGAGTAATTCAGAATGAAACTAGTTTGACTACCTCTCATTCTGTTCAGATCTTGAAAACATGAGCAGCTTTGTACAGAAATAACAAAACAGGTGCTTCATTCAGTCAATTAAATTGAAATATTGAAATGAGGTGTTTTCTGTGAATACTTAGTGAAACCCGCCTGTCCAGTTTCAGCCTAGCTGAAGGGTCCACAGCTCAGTTCTGCATCTCTCTGGCACATTTATTTTTATCTATGTTGAGAGCCCACAGCACAGAGTAGCAAAACAATGACTGTCTTTACCTTTCTTTTGCTTTTGTATAAAAAGTGGAAGTCTTATTTAGCTCACAAAAGACTTATTGTTCCCATACTACTCACGTATCTCGAGAGCACTGGTATCAAATACTGAAGTAATATTGAGGGACTGTCATGATGCCACACTGCCAATTTCTGCCCCAAGGACATCTTGTTTTATGAGGCTTTTATTATTTAGGAAATGCACAATATAAACATACAATATTATTAAGTATCTTATAATTTGAAATCAGAGAGAGTAGAAATCCACTTACAAGCCACACTTGTCATAGTCACCCATTCTAGGAGTTTACAGTTCAGTGCACCTCCCATTTATTTCTTTGCATATGAAGTGTAATTTTCAGCTGTTTTTCAGGAATGTGCATGAATATATATTTAAAAAATTGCTTATGGAATGAGATTCAAGCTCATACAGTTTAACATTGAGCTTATTTTCAGGTGTTTGCAAGAATATTAGAAATTTTCTCAGCCTAGACGATCTGGAGCAGCTGCTTGCATGTGTCTGGCAGTAATAAAAGTTAGAAGCTGGGTAAGTTTATGGAAAAAAGGCTTAAGTAAATGAAAGGTGAAATTAAAAAAGTATTGTTTAGACTGTATCCAGTATATTGAAATGTGTAAAGATGGATTAGCACTGTTTGTTACTAGTCTCTGTTCATATTATCTGACATTTTGCTAGAAAATGCTTTTTCAAAGTCTTAAATCGCTAAAGTAATCATTTAATGATGAGATATTGAAAAATATTTTAGAAAAAAAGATAAATATTTAAAATCTTTTGAATAAACATATGGATTTCTAAATTTTTCATAGAGCTGAGAAAGTTTCTGTTAAACAAAAATTTTAATTAAAACACAGTACAGTAAAATGAGAAAGGCCATATACATATATGTGCATTTAAAATATGAATTAAAATATATGTACTTTAAAATGAACCTAGAAAAGACAACTCTTCACTCAACTAAAATATTCAGAAAAATAAAAATTAACATCTGTAAAGGCTTTTTAAGCAGTCTTTCTCTCATAGGTCATTGTTAGGCATTTGCTGCATCAGTAAAGACAGGGAGAAAGACTGAACAGAGCAGCTCCATTGAAATTGCAGCTTTCCTCTCTCTTTTCTAGGTACCTTTTTTTCCCTCTGTAGCAATATCCAGCTCTTTTATGAGGTTCCAGTGGCTTCTGTGACAGAGACTTCTCCAGCAGTTTCAGGTGTAGCTCTCCTGTCTATCTATGTGGAAAATTCAAATAAATTTCCTGATCAGCTGTCGCTCTGCATCTCTCATTCCTGAACACTGAGAATCCTTTGAGAAGATGGAGCACAATGTGTGTGGGTTTGGGGGATACCCTTTGTAGACTCTGTGGCAGCAAACTGAGGTGGTTAAGTACAGCCATGAATAAAGCTGGACTGTAAATAAACTTAGAATTGTCCTAAGTACCCAAGGCAGGCATGGAGATGGTTGTATGGTGACAGACGTGACTCAGGGCTATTACACATGATTACAAGTTCTTCCTCGTGCTGAGGAATCTCTGAAGAGAATCCATTTGAATGCTGGGAGTCCTATGCCACTGGTTTTTGTTAGTAGTGGCTGCAAACAGGGCCCGTGTGCACTCCCAGTCTCACACCTCTGAGCAGCATCCGTGTCAGTTCTGCTCTGTCTCATGAATTCAGACTGCAGTGCAGAGCTGAAGTGCCCAGCAGGATGTGCTCCCTGCCTTGGCTGGGGTTCATGCTTCTGAATATGACACCAATAACAGCAGTGCCATCAATGTGTCTGCCCTTACTGGCTCCTGAGAAGCCTCCAGTATCTTAGGGATTCGTTTCTTTTCATGGCTGATTTCGTGGGGAAAAAAATTCCTTTCCCTGGAGTAAGATTTATGTAGAGTGATGCCTTCACCACCTAACAATTTTTGCATGTGTAAGAACCCAATCTTGAAGAAAAGACTGCAAGATAATGTGTATCACTCATAAAGGTAACACCTTTAAACATAAATATCCAGATAAAAAAAAGCTAATCATTAAATCCCCAAAATACTTTATCACTTTCTTATATGTGTCTGTGCTTGATTGTCTGCCTGTGACTTTTATTTCCCAATTGAAATTAAAAGCAGGATTGCTTTCAGTGGTAGCTGAGATTTTATAATGCACTAAACTTTTCATCACCACAATTCTGTGTACTGAATCCATCCTCATGCTCCCTCAGCCCAAGCAGTTCTGTTTGAGGAATAAAGGTGATCAGCTTGTGTCTTCCTAGTGCATAAGATTGAGCAAAGTAAACCATTAATCAAATAGATATGCAAATTAGAAATAATAATATGAGCTGTTAGATAACACAATCTGCATGCAATAGCAGCTGGATCTCTCAGGAAATTAATTTAGCAAAAAGTCCATATTTAACAGACTGCATGGTGGCATTAAGAATGAAAATCTAGCCTATTAATCATGCAAGAAATTGCAATTAAATTATATTTGTTAATTTCATACTGAAGAGTTTTTAAATGAAAGCATTAACCATTTTCTTGAACCTTTACTTCTAGGCAATTATAATTCAGAGGTGAGTGAAATACAGGTTTTATGGGTTAAAAACTGTTTTCTAGATAATATATTTAATTTCCTAGGAATACTTCACAAAAAAAAAAAAAAAGGGGGCACAGACCCCAAATGATGTATCAGTTTGTTTCTCCCAATATTTTTCTCTTAATTCCTTTGTTCATTTGTATCTCTTCTACCCCAAGCAACATGGTGGTTTTGCCTTTTATTTCAAATACTGAAAACTTAGGCTTTGTCCAGATTTTTATTCTTTTGTGGTGAACGCATTTGGTTTGTCTATGTCTATTTTTAACATATGAATGGAAAACCATGAAGGAGGTTTTATTTGTAAGAGGTCCTCTGGGGCTAGTTTTAGTGGTTCCTCTGCATTTTTTAAGGCATAAGGATCACTTTTAAACTTTGCTGCTACATGAACATTTCTGATGCAGGATTAATTTAGTGGATGGTCTGCAAGGAACATTTTTATATTTTAAACTTAATGATTAGATAATGTACTCATTATGCATCAGTGAATTTCCAAACTTTAGTTGCCTTGAAATTAAGAGTCTAGTCTAGGTAACAGATGATGTACTTTAGATAATACCTCAAGAGATAGATTCTTTCCTAGACAGTGCTGTAACCCTTTACGCCTTTATTTTAGGGTGAAAGAAATTGTGTCTGTGAGATGCTCTTTTCTCTAAGAAGAGAGCTTACTAATGAAGAGAAGGTGCTTGAGTTTCTAGATAGCAGAAATTAGATGAGCTTTTTCCCTCAATAAAAATATAAAAAAATTTTTTTCAAGACCAGAGTCTGACCCAACTTCTATATTAATTTCAGGTTTATCTTGGATTGTTTCCAGTTTTACCTCAACTAAATTCAGTGGTACCTTGGAAACCCATGCATTTTCCACACACTAATGGAATCTGATGGAGGAAAAAAAAAACCTCATCAAATTGCAGTAGTAAGGTGATACTTCACTACAAAATTGAATTTTAATATAGCGTATAAAGTTCTAGTCTTACGTGAATATAATGAGTGTAACTTTATGGCTATCTTATGAGGGTTTGCTATATTTGCACTCCAAAATTCTTGCTAAACCTTTAAAGTTTTTATCAGTTAAAATGTAAAGAAGTCCAGTATTATTTGTGTAATAAAATACATTTGTTCACTCCTATCCATCATGTTATTTTAAAACATGTTATTTTTTTTAATTTGCTTTTCTTTAATAACAAATGTTACAATTGTAGAACTCTCAGAGCTCTAATTTCATACTTACAAAGCAGAACTAAGTTACAACATGTATTTTTAAGGCAGACAATTTTGAAAGCTTCACTTTATTTTCCTTCTTACAATTCTCTTCAAAGAGATTTGATTCGGGGCAACTGTTTATGAGTAAGCAATTTCTTGTTCTACCAACAGAACGTGAAGATTAGGTTTCATAACATTCTCAAATATCTTCTGGGTTCTGTTTAAGGAGTATTCCCAATTTTCTCAGCACCAACATGATTTACACATTTTTGTTATGCTAATAGGAATGTAGCATTATGCATTGTGTCCTTTATCCTGGTGTGTTTTGTTCCATGCATTGTGTTTCCAATCTGATAACAAGAGTATATTAAACATCTGTCCTTGTGTTACAAGTATTTGTTATTTGTAGGAGACAGGAAATAGAAATATGAAATTAATTTTCATTATGAATTGTACTTGCCCTTGAAAGAGGTTGCTAGAGATTGCATGTTTTTCTGTTTCAGAGTAAAAAATGAGATTATATCATATTACCTTGATTAGAAATTCACTGTTAAAATGAAACTTGTACTCGGAAAAAAGCACCCAGCATTTGTTTTTCTGCATTGAAAGAGTTAGAATTTCTCTGTCTCTCTGAAGGCAAGTACAGTCAGGATTTCAATCAATTTTAGCATATGTGACAATTGAAGTGTGTCACAAGCTACATGAAACAGCTCAGATAATGGTTTGCTTTATAGGATTAAATTTATGCATCAATTATATTTGTATGTGTCTGGAATCTTTTAACATCAAAGAAGTTAAAACAAGTTTAGGTAAGCCACGATCAAGATTGTTTTGGCCAAAATAAAGAAAGTCTTCTCCTTTGTGATGTCTGTTTGCAAAGATTAATATCAAATAAGTTGCTGTTGTTATAATACTTCGGAAGCTTATTCAAGGCACAAATAAGCCTAATAATACCTATGCTAAAGACTTTTATACTAGTGAAACTTTGCAGCCCTCTTCAAACAACAGATTCAGACTGTTTCTGAGTTGTGTGGATTTTTAACTGTAAAGAAATTATTTAAGATCAAAGTGGGCTGATGACAAAACTTAGAAGACTCTTGCAGTTTTCAAGTTTTCATTCATTTAGGCTTCGATTTTTGTTTGTTTTATGGGTTTGGTTTTTTTAGTTCTTGAATCCTACAGCTGCTTTTCTCGAGATCCTAATGGTAAACTGACTGTACTTATCCTATGGGCTTTTTTATCCTGGTTTCTTTGGTTTGTTGTTTTTTGGGTTTTTTTTCTTTCCTGCAGAAGGAAATATGTAAGATTGATTAGCTCACACCTGGCACCCTTTAAATCATTACAGCCTTCTTGAAATGAAGTTATGGACTGTGGGAAAGAACCTGAACTCTCTCTCATCTGTAGGAGAATATGAGACCTGATTTTTCTAGCAAAAAGAATTCATTATCTCTCTCCCTCTTGAGACTTTAATTTCCATTTAGAATTTATATGTGGCAGCAGAGCCATGTGAATACTTATCTAACTCAAGTAGTCATGAAAGTCAAGTTGTTTTTTTCCCCCAAGAAGTTCATGCTCAGACAGATGGATATCCAAGTCCTTTTCCAGTAAAACCTTTTTGTCTAAGAGTTAAATTTTTTAAGTGTTAGCTGAGTCCAAGAGATAATTCAGAGTGTATCAAACCCAAAATTATGGAAGTAGTAAAAATGACAGCTATCCTGCCTGTTTGGCAGTGTAAGTTCTAGCACTAAAATGTTTTAAAATGCTCTAAAATTCCAAATTATCTAGACCTCTTTATTGCATGATTTAATAGTTTATTGCTTGAAATTTTGCTATAAGTCTTAATCCCTTCATGCACACCATGATACGATAGGAATGATACCTTAGAAATCCTGCCATACAAAATTTTTAATTCTTATTAGTGATGCTGGTCAGATTGCTCTGCTATCCTGGAGAGTATCTTTGATTAGATATAGCTAAAGTTTCCCAAGTTTCTGTAATAAGCACTCTAGTGGGTGGATGCTGGCCAGATGCCAGGCCCCCTCCAAAGCCACTCAGCCACTCCCCTCTGCAGCTGGACCAGGGAGAGAAAATTTAACAAAGGGTTCAAGAGTTAAGGACCAGGAGACATCACTCACCAAATACCATCATGGGCAAAACGGGCTCAGCTTAGAGATATGACTTAAGTTTGTTACTAACAAAATCAGAGCAGGATAATGAGAAGTAAAATAAACCTTTAAAAACACTTTCCCCCCACCCTTCCCTCCTTCCCAGCTCTACCTCCTCCCCCAGCCGCACAGGGAGACAGGGAATGGGGGTTTGGTCAGTTCATCACCCATTGTTTCTCCCACTGCTCGGGGAGAAGAGTCATTCCCCTGCTGCACTGTGGGGTCCTTCTCATGGGAGACAGTTCTACATGAACTTTTCCAATGTGAGTCCCTCCCATGTATTCTTCACAAACTGCTGCAGCGTGGGTCACATTTCCACGGGGTGCAGTCCTTCAAGGACAGGCTGCTCCAGCGGCAGGTCCTCTATCTGTGGTTCTCCCACAGGATCATGGCCTCCTCTCAGGCATCTACCTGCTCCAGCCTGGGGCTCCTCCACGGGCTGCAGGTGGATCTCTGTGTCCCCATGGATCTCCATGGGCTGCAGGGGCACAGCTACTTCACCATGGTCTGCACCACGGGCTGCACAGGAATCCCAGCTCCGGTGCCTGCAGCACCTCCTCCCTCTCCTTCTCCACTGACCTGGGTGTCTGCAGAGATGTTTCCTTCACGGGTTCTCACCACGGTCTTCTCTAGTGACAAAAACAACTGCACAACAACTTTTTCTTTTCTTCTTGTTCAATCTGTTATCACAGAGGCGTTACCACCATCTCTAATTGGCCCAGCTTTGGCCAGCAGCACATCCAGCTTTGAAGCCACCAGGGATTGGCTCTGCTGGACACTGAGGAAGCTTCCAGCAGCTTCTCACAGAAGCCACCCCAGTAGCCCCCCTGCTACCAAAACGAGGCCATGCAAACCCAATACAACCACCATCACTAAAAATTCTTTGTCTGTTAATATGGAAATAATCATATTCTGTCTAATACGAGTCTAGACTGTAATCTTTCTGGGAAATCTAAGGCAAAAAGTGGCAAGAGGAGACTAGAAAATAATGTAGATTCTTGATTATAATAAGAAACTCTTTTTATTCTGTTTGAGCAGGTTTTACAGTGAAATCTTCTCACTGTACAGGCTGGCAAACTTAGAGTATTTACTCCCTGTTACTCAGTTGAAAGCCAGAATCTGAACTCACACCAATATACAATCTAACTAAATGTGGCCAGAGGACCTCAGAGTCCATTTTATTCTGCATATCAGTATACGACTTGTGCACTGCTGTGGGATAGTAAAGGACACTAGTCAATCTAATTTCCATTTGAAGTCAATGATTTATGAAGTCAAACTGCAAATTTGAAGTCAATTTGCAAAGAGCTTCCTCCCAGGTACCGCTTAGGTCAAGGAGCTCTGCTCTCCTGGGAGCTCATGAATAGAGCCTGAAGGCAGGAGTTAGGAAAGGTAGTAACAAAAGTTACCTACAATTAATACCCTTTGATTTGCAATACCACCAGTGCCACTGGCTGGTGTTTGTGTGCATATGTTAATGTGAGCAGGGACAAAGGAGGAGGAAACATTTCCCAGCTCTACAGAGGTACTTCTCTTGGTGTGTCCTGCTCCGCATATAACATAAAAAAGATGATTTGTACTCTGCTGTCATCTGAAGACATGGATGAGAAGAAAAATCCTCTAGATCCAGCTCCCCATTTATACATCTGCGAGATATTTTGGCAAAAAGTGTGCTTGCAATGAGTTATTGGGGGAATGGTTAGACAGGAGCGGGGCCGAAATGCAGATGATTGCTAAAGAGGAAGGGGATTGGATGTGGGGTTAAGTGCGGATGTACAGGCACATTTACTAAAACCATGTGTCGGGACTTAGAGAAGCACAAGAAATTGTCTCAAACACTGACAAAGGAGGAAGTTCCCACAAGATGAGCTACCACAATGGGCACAGATGGCAAACAGGAAGGCGTTAATTCGAGGCCTACATGGAGGTGAAAGGTTTGGAATTAGCACACTGGACGAGATTCCACCGTGCAGACTGTGGGAAAAGTGCAGTTGCGACAACAGGAACATGCCAGCTCTGGTGAGGCAGACCTGGGTAACGTCCAGACAAAAATTCCCATCATGGCAAACTGTGGTAAAGGAAGCAACTGCTTACACACATGCCATCCCAAGTTGTGGGAACAGCATGTACATCTTGTGGATATCAGGGACTTGGACGGTATGAAAGTGGTACCTCCAGAAGGGCTGGTGGGATGCTGCAGGGACTCGTGTTGGTGACTATCTTTCTACCTTATCTATCTCTCTCTCTTTCTCTCCCCCCAGGTCTGTCTCTCTATCTCTGATTTACTGTTAAATAAAATCTGTACTATGGTCTTGTCTGCATCTTAATTCAGGCAGAGGCATCTTATAAGAATTGGACTGTAATATTGTTTCAGAAGTGGGATCCTAACATTATTCCAGTGTATCTTAACTCTATGTTGCCTCATGTTCTGAGTTAAACTGCTAAAACTAAAAGTATTTATTGCTAACAACATTTATTCACAGAATTAATTGGAAAAAAAATCCGGTTTTAAGTAAGAGAAACTGCGTAAGTAAATCTAAGTGACATTTCAAATAAAAGAATTTTTTCCTTACTCTGACATTTCCAGTTTAGTGAATACTTTGTAACAACAATATCTCCGTGATATACTGTAGCATGTTCTTACTGTGTCAGCTTTAAAGGTCAGATGTTTAACATGACTTGAGTTTTTTTTCATAGTCTTGATAGCATGAGAAAAGATTTAGTATATCAGTAACAAAAGTATCTTGATGTAAGTGCAAATGAATGCAGGAAGAATGGAAGACAAGACTGCAAATGATGAATCTTCACTCAGCAAATGGTTGGGAGATACAGGTCTCAGACATGGAGTTTAAAGATAATAACAATCTAGTACCGTCAGAGATTGAAATATGAGAAGAACAATACAATGCTCGATCATTCATTATCAGGTAGCCAATGCAAATTGAAAATACCTAAGGATTGTTTTATTCTTCAAATAAAAAGTGATCTGATATAAAAAATGTTGGGAGGAAAGGAATTAACTGGAAGATTTGGCAAAGAGGGAACAGGTTTTGCTCAAGGTGACCTTGCAGCTCGGAATGCTAAGAATATAGGTGTGGAAAAACTCCATTTATAGAGAAAAGCTAATGAATATCAAAAATTGTGGTGGGTGGCAGAGGCTTATGAAGCGGATGTAGAATTCAGACTCCAAAGTGAATTTCCATCATCTTGATTCTTCACCATATGTCAGCTCAGAAAACATGCCATTACATTTGTGCTCGTGTTTGCTTTTTCCAAGCAGCTGAGAAGGTGATTATTTTTTGGACTTGCTGGGGATTTTCTGTGGAAGCTGTTGCTGGCACCCACAAGGATGCCTGTGACTTCTTTGTAAGCAGGTGACAGACTAGAAGTCCCACAGGATGGGACTGTTGCTTCCTGCAAGAGAGAAAGCCCTGTGTGCAAGAGGTCTGATGCAAAAGTCATGGGTTTTATTACGGAAGGAGTCTCAGAGAATGCAAGATGTTTGCATTATTCTGCCTGTGGAGAATATTGAGATTTTCTGGAAGATTAGGGTTTTTAGTTTCTACCTTCTGACTCACATAGCAAGTAAACAGACTTAAAGAAATCATCAACCCTTCCTACTAGGGGTGACTGGGAGGGAGTTAACTCTTTTCATAGCAGCCCTTAGGGTGTTGGGCTTTACATTTAGAGCTAAAATAGTGTGATAACACACCACTGCTTGGATTATTGAACACTGTGTGCACTGTGCTAAGGCATTTTCTCTCCCTTGCCCACTCTGGCTGTTGGTGGTCGTCCCACCACATATTTTGTTAGCATTACAGAAGGAGGAAAGAGAAACAAACCCAGATTTTCTCAAATGTAAAGCTTTGAGTGATACTACCATTGTAACACCCACAGAGTACTTCATAAAGCCCTGATTGCAGATGGTGTTCACTGTCATGATGGGGAAAATGTGTTAGAGCTAGGACAGCTGATGTGCTAGAGCCAATATTGCTGCTATTATTGCCTGAGCCAACACTTGGGTTCTTGAAAATGGACAAACCAAGAGTTTGCATGTGAGTAGGAAGACTAAGGAATAACATTAAGGAATTAACATCCTCTATGTTTAGGTAACCTGATATTGAAACAGAGGCACAGCAGGTACTGTTACAAGGCTGCCAGAGATCTGGCAATTTCACAGAAGCATCAAGGCTTTTCAGGCATTGATTTTTACCTTGCTTTAGTGACAGATTCACAACAGCAATGCAAAGAATCATTCTTTTCTCGCTAAATCTGATTGTCTTTAAAGAGAAGGCAAAGGAGGAGGAAGGAATAATATTAAAAAGAGTGAGTTTGGGTAATAGAAAAGAGCAGAAATTCAATTCTGACAATGTAGGCCCACAAACTTTGTGGAAATGTAATCTTTCTCTCTCGACCAGTAAGATGAGAATATTCTTGAGGAACAGAATGGTGGAGTTTCTATCACAGTGTATTAAAGGAAAATTAGTAAAGCTTGCTTTTTCTCACTGTTTTCCTAGGCTGGTCTTGAAATTAACAATTCACAATTAAATACCTTTTTGTCACCAAATAATCCTAGTTTCAGCTTTACTGTTCCATTGAATTTCTGTATTGTTTTTTTGTTTACAGTAACGTTACACCGTCATTGAAAGCTTCAGTAAGTCACTGCCTCAATTCCACTGTTTGGTCTGTTTTTTAGCGTTCTTTCCTTCTGAATTTTACAGACAGTTCAAAGTAGTGGAATGAATTTTTAGTTGTTCTGCTTTGAAAAAGTTAAGGTATAGATCCCCTAAGAGAAAGCTACACTAGCAACTAATACACCTTTGTTAAAATCTTTTTTTTCAGCTTTGACTACATCACAGGAATGAAATTGGTAATGATCTCCCTGAGGCATAAGAGAGAGGAAGCGTGGACCCTGTCTCTCATTTAATGCATTATTTGGTTTTCATGTAAAACTGGGAGCAAAAGAGCTGGGTTTTGAAGGAAAATACTTAATGTGGATAAACTGTTAATGCCGTGAGAAGAACTGGGGAGATGATCTGAAATAACCCAGAAACAGACTCAGGCCAACAAGAACAGTACAGCTGTCAGTCCAGACTACCCTGTGTCTGAAAACCTTGTTCCACAATTGAGAAGAATTTGTAGCTGCTGTCAACTATACATACATCTTAAGGCATAAGTTTGGATGAGGCAGGAGGAAGGGCAAGTTATTTACTATTTCCTCACCAAGAAGTTTGATGTGTCTTTTCTGAGTCATCTTGAGTTGGAAACTCTCAAAAATATGGTCCTCAGTTAGGGGAATGAGGACAGCAGATCCATTAATGTGTAATACATTCTTGCATTACTGGGATTCATCTCATTGTCACTTACTTTAATGTATTAATCGTTACTAAAGACCCGAAAGTATTCATTTTCAACATTTAAGCAAAGGGGATGGCTTGTGAAAGTACGAAAAAGTGGCAAAACTAAGCCTTTCCTTCAGCTATATGTTCATTCCACAGAATGCCAAATGCAAAACAGCTCTGATTTTAATCAGCAGTGGAACCTAGCTTAAGCTTAGAGTGCCTGAGAAACAAGATTTTGTTTTTTCTAGAATGGGTGGCTGTTCATTATTTATATTTCTGGATAATCTTTAATTGCTGTGAAGAGGATCATGAATGATAAAAGAGGTAAAAATAGAATAATTTGTATCAATGTTCCTTGATATTGATGTGATACCAGCATAGAAGCTGGTTTCAGAATTACTGTGAGTACGCAATAAGCACTAACACATATTTATGAAACATAAATTTTAATTTCAAAATAGTGACATTATCAGATTGATACACTCTGTTTGTGAGTGACCAAAAATGTCAGTATTTAGCAAAGTCTGCACACGGCCTTCTTAGATGGAAATTGGATTCCCTTTAGTACTGTTTGGTTTATGTAGCTCCAGGGAGTGTGCAAGTCTGAAGCCATAGGCTACAATCCTAAAAGATCTCCTAAGCCAGAGTGAGTTTAGAAGGTTCCTCATCCGGAAAGCTTAACATTAATGGGGTTGTGCGCTGTTGATTCAACCTTCTTAGTGACTATAAGCAGTTCAGTAGAAGCAATGTTTTTTATGTTCCTTCCTATATTTTGATATTTTTTAAAGGAAGACCTTAAGCAGTTCAGTTCTGCGGTGCAGTTTCCCTTCTCAAAAAAGTGTTTTATCAGGTTGAAAGGAGATTGTTGGCTGATAATATCCAGACAAAATAGGATGGGAATGCACATTGTGGAAGCATCTGGTTAAGAAAAATGACTCAGTTGTTCTGATTTTTGTTGATCATTCATCACAACAATCCCTCACTGGAAGCCCTCATACTTTCCTTTCTGCTGCAAAGTTCGGAAAATATTTGAAGTCCAAGGGTCGAATCTATTACCTCTTTTTGGAAAGATAAAATCTCTTTGAGACAAATTTATCAGGGGCTGCCTGATATGGCTTGGCATCTGAGAGATGGGATGTAAAGTGTAAGGCGGCATCTTAGCAAGATTTCAACCTAGCAAGGAGAGCCTGCAATACTGATGTAACTCATGAGTGATATTCTGTGCAGATCAATGCTGGAAAAAAAGGCTCACAGCATAAATGCAAATGGTAGAGCTGAGAGAGGACCATGTGTGTCTTCAGCATCAGAAAAAAATCTGCTTACGGTCTTCTCCGTCCATATGGTTGTAAAATGAAGTAATCCAGGTATCAAATAACTCCTGGATGTTTGTCTGGAGGAAACCCAGTGTCATTAGTACAACATCATACACTATTAAACCTGAGAAACAAAGAAAGACTAAGGCACAGGAAAGGCTTTTGAGGTTGAATGTAATAATTCCTATCACAAATTGATGGATTGCTATATGACATTTGCTAATTAATTGCTATTTTAATTTAAAAAATCTCAGGCATTAAGGGCAAGACAATTTGTCTAGGGCTCAGACAAGGTGAGGTTTAGTGTGGCCTCAAGCAAGGATCTGGGAGGATTGGAGTAAAGTCTTTTAATTGACTTAAAATATGAATGGACATGAGAGGTGAAGGAGCATAGACTTGGAAAAACTCTTGAAGAACAATTAGGTTTCTCAATATGGTGAACTGAGGAAAAAAAGTCCTCCATACTGTCTTTGGCATTTCAAGTGAAGTGAGCTAATCATGTATTAGCAATGTAATATCATTGCACAAAGCCCAAATGGGGTAACAGCAGGTGCAATGGGAAGATATGGGAAGGGGTGGTCTCAAGGCCATTTTGGATCCCTTGCATTTCTAAATTCTGCTATAGCAGAATGATTTTGGGAAGTGGGATTTCTGGTTGTGACCATTTTTTCTGTAGGGAGTAGAAGTGTAATGGTTCAATGTACTCTAAGAAAAGAGAATCAGAGCAAGCGGTGCATGATGGTGATTCTCCTCTACGAGGAAGCTGATGAAATCATCAGTTTAAGTTCTTTGGACGTGTTTAATGTATTCATTACTGAAAAATGAAATTTTAGTATTTTTCTTTCATTAGATCTAAGCATGCTCATATTTTGCACAGGTTGTTTTGGTTTCTAAGTCGAGAGAAGTAATGAGATTTTAGATGTACTATTGTAAATGTGGGCTTAAAAGATTTGATCACTCAGTTGTTTAGTCGTTTACATTGAATGTTTTTTCTCTTTCTTTTGTAATTTTTTTGTTATTCTGCCATATTATGTGAGGTTTTTATTATTTTTGTGATCCATTGGCTGTCTCATTTTGACATTTAAATGGGAATTCAGAACAACAAAATAATTTCTCTGTTTTTCATTTTTGTAGCAGTTTTGAGAATGGTTTGGTTTTTTTCAAAGTGAGAATGTGCTAGTACTGGAAGATCATGAATCTGAAATGGAGAAAGTTCTTCTTATTCCTTTTGCTAGTTAATTGTTTTTGAGAAGGATGAAAGGTTGATTTCTCTGCTACAGCTGGAGAAAAACCATGTTTCTTCTGTCTATCTTTATTTCACAATGCACCTCTGCACGAATTCATTGCATGGGAAGTAAGCGCTGCAACTTGCAACACGTGCTCCCAATGAGACTGTGTTTAAGGACATAGGAAAAAAATAGCCACACAATCCTCATCAAACATGAATTTTCCCATTCTTATTTCAGTAGCTGACATTTCACTGTCAAGTGCTAACATGTTAAGTGTGATAGGGAAGTTGTATTCTTCTATCTTAAATAAACAGCTATTTTTCCTTCAGAAAAATACGTAACAGTGAAAGAGACAAGAAAATACTACATATATGAAGACATCAAACTCACTGAAATGTGTTTCTTTTTATATGCTGGAGAATGTATAAATCTGTTTGTTTTTCACATGTGTAAATTGAGAAGGAGCAAAACAATAGATCTGAATTCTTTTACAACCAAATCCATAAATAAGTAAAATCTCTGAGTTAAATGACGCTTAGTAACTCCATACCATTTTCATCTCAAATACAAAGGAATGAAAAGCATTTGTCAAGACTGTGTTTCGATAAGAAAACCATCTGGGTCTTGGTTTCTCTCTTATTGATAAATAAAATCCTAATAATGTTGAAGTAAACATAAATTATTAAGACCTGATCCATGGTCAGTAAAAATAGCTTCATAACAATCAGAAAGATTTCTTTCTAATTCCATATCTGAGTTTCTAGAATTAGTTTTAGCACAGCCTTGTACTATTGAATAACTTATCTATTTTTATTTTCTAATGTTGAGAATAGGTAGGATTGCATTTAATTTGGGGGCTTTATTTAGTGTGTGGCTAACCAGTAAGGCTAAGATTTTGTCAGTTTCTCTTCTCAAGAAAGAGAAGAATTAAGAAGTCCAAATGCAGACTTCCGTTAATCTCTGACTAGGAAAAGCACAAGCCACTGCTTCCCTACTATTTTTCTGGGTTAAGATTTTTAAGCCTTTGATAAATCCCCAAGATTAATAAGTGAAAGAAAGAATATAAAAACTTTCATTGCACTCTCCGCAATGTGATTTTGCTACTGTGGTCAATTGCATCATCTGAAAAGGAATGACATACCAAAAAGTGATTTGGAGAACAGTTTCATAATGTCCTTTTCCTTTCCTTGGTTGACACTTTTATGAACAGCTTGAGTACTGGAGCTATCTGGATGCTTGCAGGAGTTAAACAAATGGATCACTGGGAGGGGGTTCTGTTTCTTGTTTTGATCTTTTTTTTTAACTATGAAAACGTGGCACAGTAGAAGACATGGCACTCCTCACGTATTTTAGAAATGGTTGAAATCTGCTGTGGTAACTGGTGTGGCACAACATTGCACAGTTACAGACAGCCCACCTCCACCTGATATCCCCTCCTCAGTAGGGTGAGCATTTATTTTCCATCTGCAGCACATCATATGCAGCATAAAAACTGGGAAACTGGGGCAATGGGAACAGTCATTGCGCTGTGCCGTATTTCAATATGTTTCTGCAAGCATAGGAGAGACAATCTGTTAGCACGGAGTAGATGGATAAGGCAAGATGAAAAGCCGTAACTTGCTCTCCATTCTTTAAGGCACATTGATGTTGGTGTTGTTAACTTGAATCAGACACTCATCCCCAAGTTGTGATTCCTTGTTTGTTACTTCCTTTGTACTCCAGGCATTTTGCTAATTAATGACTGCATGGTTTCCTACCTGCAACATCTTATCAAGAGAGTGAATGGCTCTGCATTGTGTTGCTTGTATTTTGTGCTAATAAGTTAAAGATGATAGAACTTTCACCATTGGATTATAGGGCAATTTGTGACAGAGTGGCTGTACTAAATTGAAGAGCTTTTTCTAATTTTATCTTACCTCATTTACCTGCTGTCTGATATTGAATCAAATAAGTGAAACTGGTAATGACCTTGTGATAAGGAGGCATGGGGAGCATGCTTAAACACCTTGTCTGAAGAGATGTATGTTATGTCACGTTATGTAGAGCAGCTTCTTTTCCAGCTGCATAGAAAATAGATGAAATATTGGAGAGATACTATTTTCACCACTGTTTCTTATTCTCCTACACCACTTTCTATCTCGTTAAAATGGGTCATACACCCTGTGAATAAGTAAGGATTATGCCGTTATGGTGAAGGCTAAAAATGAAGATGCATTATTGATCTTTTCAGTAGTCCACAGCTAGATGGAGTCAAAAAGACTCATTTTGATCCAACCGCAAAATAATATAATGATCGCTACAGAAAACCTTTATCTCCTACTACCCTCTGTCTGACAATAAAATATATTTTTACTGTCTAGTTGTCCACTTATGCCATAGAGTTCCTGCAAAGAGCTTTTGGAATGTTCTCTTGAAACCTTTACTGAAATGAAGGTACAGTCCCTTACTCACAGACTTTGTCATTTCATTGTAGAGGGCAGGCTGGTCAAGGCTGATGAATTTTCTCCAGAGGAGTGATGGTGGTACCAAAGCTCAAGAACAGAATTGTGGTGAAACACTTCAATTCTCAGTGGTAAAATCTCACAGCCAAGTAAAATTATGAATTATTAAGTATCTTCTAGAAAATTGGAAAAGCTTCAACTCTTTCCCTTCTCTGTTAGTAGAGACTGTTCTTATGACACTCCTATAGAAGATGAAAAATTAACCATTACTGTCTTTATTCTGATGACTGTGAAATGTGGTGAATGGCAAAGTTTAGAGGGGCCTTCCTCTGTTAAATGTATAACCTTGTGAATAGCAAGAGCAGATATTTCCAGTAGCTTTTTAACTTTAAAATGGTGGAATTTAAGTTTTCAAAGTTCCCCTACTTCTTACCTTTCAAATTTTCCTTGCAGAGTATTCACCCTTTGCGCAGGCACCTGCCTGTTTGCTTGAAAGTTGCTGGTTCAGGTATGGCCCATTTTCCAGTGTCCGGAATTCTGTTTTCCACCCTGGATGCTTGGAATCTATGTTCCAAGATCCAGTGTTTTATGGCTAAGTCAGATTCTGGAAATAGACCTATATTCCTGAAATATATAATAGATGAAATTATTTTTCTGACATTCCTGACAGCCTTTCTGTGTAGCTCAGATCAAAACCTGAAGACATTTAAAAAAGAATAATCAGTTTTAAGTATTTTTATCACAACCCTGTGAAACTATTAGTGCAAGGATTTGTTAAACTTTGAGCTTAAAAACTTAACTTGAAAAATACAACCCAAGACTAGTGTTAAATAAATGATGTCTTATAGTGAATACAAGAAACTGCATGTCTTCAGTGAATTTGCTTGTCTAGGCTTAAGAATTGCTAATACTCATTCAGAGCTTCAGAGCTGTGAAGCTTGAGGTAGTGTAAAAGATAAGAAACTCTTGGCAATGAGAAAGAGAATGGCTGAATGTGACAGCCACCCCACAAATGGAGTAGAGAATGAAATGTGATGTGATTTATTAAATGTTACATATAATATTCAATATATTGATATAATAAACATAGATTTTTTTAGTTAGTGCTTTGGAAATCTCTGACAAAATTTTTTTAGGTGCCTGTTTTATTTTCAAAGAATTTTTACTGTTTTTCTGGAGTAGGTTCTCAACCTTCTGGCAAAAACATGTAGAAAATAACCCCGAGAATGTGATATATGTTGAAGGAAGGACATTTTAGCTTAAATTTTTTATATGTATTAAATTGCTTTATTATTCTTAAAGAAGGACACAAATACTTTAGAACATAAAAAAAAAAAAAGGAAATAACATGAAGAAAACAATTCTTTTGAGCTCTTGGGATTTCAAAGGTACAGATAACCAATACTGACAAATTTTTAGGGGAGGAATTATAAGCAGAGTTTTCATCCAGAAAAAAAACTTAGATGGATGACTCATAAGCCTCTGAAAATGAGATTTCTAATGGAAACACCAAATCAACTTTTACTAACTATAGTGTCAGGAATATGACATTATAATAAAGTACACTGATATACCTGTGTTTGCCTTTTGCAAACATAATGAAACTGGCTTCAGTAGAGAAGGTGCCAGAGTGTTCCCTCCACATCTGCTGTTTTACAGGATAATACAACAATATTCAGATATGTAATGCTGGGTGTTATGTATTTGCACTAGCATGGAAGACAACCAACAGAATTTTTTTAATCATGGCTAGAATAATTCTGCCAGTTGCTATATGGAATATGGTATCCTCATCCTCGTGGGGACAAGTGGGAAGTCACCAATGTTTTTTATAGCAAGTATTGATGACAACAACAGTAGTGCAGACCGGGATGTGGTTTGTCTCATCTCCTGTCTCACCTAACCAAGGTTCAGTGTGAACCCATTCATCCTGTGCTGCTTTATTGCTGACATTCAGTCTTGAATGTCTGCCACTGCACTTGGCAGAACTTGGGCTTTTTGTTGTCCCACGTTTCCAAGCAGGGAATGCAGTTCAGGAACCTGAGTCCAGGATGTGGTTGAACGCACGCACACAAACAGCAGTAATCCCACTAATCCAGAACATGGGCAGAAGACAGGAACTGAAGACAAGTATTCCCTTCTCATCCTCCACTGACCTCTGCCTCGAGAATTTCCAGTGACACCTTTCTGTTTAGTAGCTTTGGATGATTTTTGTCTGCTGTTGGGTCATGTTTTGTTTGATGACAGTAGAACCTGGAGCTGTGCCCACAAGGCACGGTGAGAGTCAATGCCCAGTGAGGGGGGAGCACTGGAGAGGTTGAATGGCTCCAGACTGGCAGCTTGGAGAGATCAGGGCTCTTTGCCACAATCTGCAGAAGGAGCAGCTACTCCCTCACTGCCCCGAACAGCAAACTGGTCAGATCCCAAAATAAGTTAATGCTCTATGGGTCAAACAAGCTTAGGGAGCCTTAAAGGAGGGAAAAAATTTATCTAGAGTACTAAATACAGTACAAATCAAATTTCTTAACAAAAGAAGTTGGGATATGGGTCACATTTATTTTGAGACATTTCCGTTAACAGAATTCAATTACTGATTATTTTACTGAGTAATTTTTTCCTGCTGCTACTTTCATACTTCTTTGGCTGTTCGTTCTCTTGAAACTTAACAAAATATTAATTAATTTTCATTCTGTATTTTCATTTTCTGCAATGTTTTTTGACTTTGCTTTACAGAGAAACTGAAGATTTCTATTGTTTTTGAAAAGGTATTTTGGTATACAAAAATCAACAAAAATCATGGGGTGTATACCTAAGAATATTTGTAGTTCTTGATGTCTGAGAAATTTAGAAATTACTATTCTAATCAATCTTGTAAATTGAAAAGTAGAAAACTGTGTTGCAATTGTTTAGCAAAGAGAGGAACCTAGCTCAGTTAATACAATAAAAATACGTTTAGGTCGGATGATGTTTGCAGCAGCATATGCTGGTCCATTACAGTCCCAGTAAGAAAGGCACTCATTCTGTAAAGTATCATCTAAAATGCTGTTTATTAGACCTAGTGCTACAAAGAAAGTGCTGTTTAGATAATCCCACAGCCTTTTAGATACTGTGCACTGCAGTACCCAACATGTGACCAGTCAGGGGTGCAGAGTGACCTGCAGCTCCCATCCCCATTCTGGTCATCACAGCTCTTGCACGATTTTTTAATGAGAAAGTGACCCCTTGTGATTTCTGCTGTCAGAGCCGTTCTATGCTCACATGGCAACTTGTGCCAACTTTGTCACTTGGATAATTTTAAAGAGTATTCTTGAGATACCTCATTTACTTACTAAACTAAGATGCAAAATCTTACAGAGTAATAGCACTCATTATAGTTTTTATTCATGGAGAAGACAAAACAGCATATTTTCCAGAGTTAATCCTGTCTATGAAGGGTATACAAGCTATGTTGGCATCTATGGAACTACAGCAAGTAGTGTTAAGTGAGAGGAGAATCAGCCAATCCTTCTTGATTTAGTCCAAGGCAATCTAGTTTCCCCTCTTAGCTAGTAATCATGATAAACAACTACAAAACTAACTTTAAAGGCAAGTTAGGTTGGAATCCAAAATGTATAGACTTTCTCTTAAAGGAATCTCAATCTTCACAATGTTGTTGTTGTTCTTGGGGATTTGTTTTGTTTTCTTTTGTTTTGTTGTGGGTTTTTTTGTTTGTTGTTTGTTTGGTTTGGTTTTATTTTGTTTCTTTCTTTTTTTTTTTAAATTTCAGAAACCCCTGTAGTGATTTACCTACCTAAATATTTGAAACTTTTTCAAATGGCCTCTGGCATCCCAGACATCTACCAGGAGCTGTCAGATAAAAGGCAGAAGTGACAGAACATGCTTATCCTCCTGGGGCACCATTTGGTGAAATGGCAGAAAACATTTACATTTGAGCACCTGAGCTGCCCCCCACACCATGTGCTCGTTAGAGTTTCTGTTGTAACTGAGTAGAATATTTCAATCAATATATACAGTTAAGTTTTTCAAATCAAGCAACGAAAACCATATTATACTCTGCACCTTTGACAATTGCAGTAGGGGGTGCAAGTCTGGGAAAAGTCTGGTTTCCATTCCTAACTCCATCTGTGTAATGGTTCTAAGGGTTATTTCTCTAATATTGTAATGCTTGCTGGATTGTGTCTCACACTAGTTGTGCTTTAGTTAGTGATTTTGAGATTAGCCTAATTTCGCACAGCAATGATCTGGGTACAAAGTTTCCATTGGTTAAAATAAAGGCACCTTTTAAAAAGGTCAAATATGTCAAAGATCCTTAGCTGGCATGTTTCATCTTATACACAGAAAATTAGAAGAGCTGCATTGTTGTCCTCTTTTCATTAATATGTGCACTGAAAGAGTTTGCTTTTCAAAGAATTTATTTGTGCATGCAAAAGCACAGAAGTGCTACCAGAGAACAAAATGTCAAAAGAAATATTTTTTCCATTCACACAAATGTGCAGAGCAATTTTTTTTTTAATTCAGATCCACTTGAGAGCAAATAAAATATATCTGGAAGGCAGTGAATACAATTACTTAACACACCTTCCTCTGGCTCCAAATGTCAAAGATACATAGACACAAATGTTTAAATTAACTGAGAAATATTTTCACTTCTGCAATATTAGCATTTAGACCTTTACTCATTCTCTTACTATGTTATTATTTTATTTCTTTGGAAGCCTTGGAAAAGATGTTTTTATGATCAAACCTTTCAGATCTTAAGTAATATGTTCTAGGCAGGAGCTGTCACAATGTATTAGTCTGAGAATGACAATGTTATTCTACTGGTAATCTGAAATATGTTATTGAACTGCTTTCCTATTAGTGAATTTAATTGAGTCCAAAATTATGAGGCTTCTGGGTAATTCAAGCACTCTGTAGAATTATTTTATTCTATTTTTATAGCCTCACCTCGGCCACACTTGTCCTTTATAGCTGATCAAAACTTGGGATTTCTACTTTTAGGAACTTTTTGAGGAACAAAAATATCCATTTAAAATCACAAAAGTAACATTTGTTTTTAATTCCTTGAAGAAGCAAAGATTAAGAATTATATATCATTTAATAAAACTGTACATGTTCTGCTCTTCCATACTAAGGTAGATATCTTGGGATTACAACCCAGTACAATTACTATAGTCTTGGAAAATGCTATGCCAGATCTCACCAAGAAGTTTTATCTGCTTAGGTAATGTTTCATGGCTATCTTTGCCTGTCTTAACCCTCTGCTTTTAAGGGATTGTCCAGAAGCTTAGACTGATCCTGATGAGAAGATCCTACTAAGGGCTCCATTCTGATTTCCCATGTGCAGCACACAGGCATCAGTTTTGTTTCTCTGCAGTAACCAGCTCCCTGTCTCAGTGGCAGGTATCAATTTCCAGCACACTGGGTAATTTTCTACACATCTGCCATGGCTAAGGGGAGCAAGAATGCCCCAGATGCAGAGGCAGCCTGGTAATTTACTTTTAAAATCCTAAACTGTGCATCAGTACAGCTGGAAGAGTGGTGATGGTAAAAATGAGTAAATTAGCAAAAGTCACCTAGCTATTTGAACAGCCAGATATTAAGTATTTGGTTAGCCTCTGGATGTGGTTTGGCTCTGTAAAAGACTTGTAAAAGAAGTAGGTTATTCTCAGGGAGTCATATTAGGGTTCTCTGTGGTGCTCCTGCATGTACTTCTTCCCAGATTTCTCCAGAATAAGTATTTGGGTGGAGGAACTCCTGAGGCTTCAGCATGGGTGGACAGGCTGTAACACTGCACATGGCTTTTATATATTTCCATGGCTTTTATGTATTTCTACATGCCTGGAGCTCCTGAGGAGGGTAAATTAGAAAGAGGGGCTTTTCTCATGAGTAAATCAAGCCAAAGGAACCATGCTTGCATAATTCTGCTGCCTCCAGATTGCTATATTTTAAAACTTTTGAAGGTAATTGTTCACAATTTAGACTTAACAAGAGTCACGATAGCTGTACTTTTCCTTCAATTGCTGTACCACACATTAATGAGGTTTATAATAACTTCTGCGCCCTATGAATATGTTATAAACATAGATTCCTTACCTCTATTCCATCCTCAGTCCTATCATGCCTTGATAAATTTGACATGCCCGCTCTTGCTAAAATAATGGAATTTCCGTTTTCGCTAGTACAATGAACTTTAGAAAGTGTTTAATCATAGATGTTGTGCTCTGGAGGACCTTCAAAACTCAACTAATCTGTAAAGTTGATATTCTGAAGGCAAAATAACGTCTTAGTTATTAAAGGAAATTATCTGTACAGGAAGAAAAAAAGCTTTAAGTCTTTTCCTTCCAAATCTCAAGTGGTTAATGCATGACTCTGCATGAATCAGAAGGATTCATTTGATTCCTGTGCTGACCTCTTTCAGAAAATTTAATTTCTTCATCTCAAACATATTATTTTTGTCTAATACAAAAGGGCATTAACCTGAACCTTATTGCACCCTTTTACAATTAGTTACCCTTTTGTTGCATTAATCTTTTATAGTATGTGGAAGGATTAGTGTTTGAACACAATACAAAGCAGAGTCTGAATACAAAATCATTGTGGATGTTCCCTGTATTTTATTTTGTATTATAGTGAGCTGATGAAAAATTTTTGACTTCATTTAATCTCTGATTTGATTTTGATCCCAAGGGTCAAGAATTAAAAAAAAGTATTTTGTTTGTAGACTTAGAAAAGATCAGCAGTATGTTGTAATTACATCTGAGGATAGGAGATAAGCTTCTATCCTTATTAAGGCTGATTATTAAAAGGATGCATATGGGTAGTTCACTAATGATAAGTCTGAAATCGAAGTGTCTACTGAAAATGAAGATTTGAATACTTTCCACTCTAGTTCCTTCCAAAAAAGTCCATAGTAACAGTTTGTTCCATAAATCACTCCAGAGACAAACAGGTATAGTTGACATAAAAATCTCCATTCTGCATTTTAAAAAATTAATCTGAAGTGGAAAGCTAGGAAATAAGATAAACCTGTAAATGATGGGTCATGTCTCAGTACACCTTTGTGAAATTAATTCCAAATGACAACCTTCTTTAGTTAATGAAGAGTAAGAAGGAATTTTAAAGCATGGGTGATGGCACTGGATCTTTGGGGGTTTTGTCTGATTTTATGCAGTTGGAATACTGTTTGGTAGGAAACTACAGATTCCTAAGAACTTGTATGTGTTCTGATTTTGGCTTTTACTGTAAATGTTATTTTTCCTATTTCTGGTATAATAAACCTTTGAAAAATCTGATTTCAAAGCGTGTTCCCATTTCACACATCGGAAAAGTGACTCCTTTTTTCCCCAGTTGCATTTCTATGATGATTTCAATAGATGTTGCCTGATGAAATGTTAGAGAAAATATAGTGAATTTATTTAAATTTTGAAATTCTGCTGTTATACATGACAAGTTATTTACAGGCTTGTTTTCTGTATATAGTACAATGACTACTCTTGTGAATACAAGAGTATAAACTTAGAAACAGAGGGAAATTTGATTCAACTTCTCATGAAAATGGTGAGCAGATCTTTTAAGAATTTTAGCAGATCTTCAATCTGTTGGAGAGATATCATAAATATTACCTTGAGTTTCAATTCATCCTCAGCCCTTCCTCTGTTGCTTATTGATTTTAATATTTGAGGGTAAACTTACTTCATAAGGTTGGAATTGATTAGGGCTGTATTTTGTCTGTTAAAGAGGCATTTTTCTTTTCCCTGGACTGCTGGAAGGAACTTCTGCATTAAAATTAATATCAGTAACACTTTTCACATTGCAAGATGCATTTACACTAAATGCTACAAATGTTAGCTTATCAGGGGACAAAAAGCCCTGCTGCTTTAGTGATCAAATAAATTAGGATTGTAGAAAAATAACTCAAAAAGATGAGGAGAAATTGATTGGGTGAAATGTCTGTATTCAGAGTAGTGAATGACTGGGAATTGTGAATTAATTCATAAAAGCTGTGTACCATTTGTAGAAAATTGGAAGATACCAAATGATTGCATTCCTCAAATAAATCATTTGGCAGTTTTGTTTCCGAAGAGTGGATATTATTAGAAGAAATGAATGAATCCATGAATACAATACAGATATACAGAAATTGTAAATAGTGACATGAGTTCATAATTTTAATGAACTGCATTGAGTATGTTTCTACCAATTACCTTGTTTGAATTAGCTATAATAATGCAGCAGAATTTGGTTGCTACTGGTATGTGCAACCAAAAGGGAAACGATACCAAAGACGAGTGATCTTCACAAAAACATAAGAAGTACAGTTCCTGCCAGTCCAATCAGTGATAATGCATGACTGCTGAAAAAATATCTATTTTATTTTAATGTGTTAGAGAACAATTTAATAGACGAAAGTGAGAGGTGAACTGTAAGAACAATTTGAAGGCAACAAGAGCATAGAGTGTTGCAGTCAGTTTTGAACCTGCTATGGCCAAGTTTAAATACTAAAACCACTGTAAATTCAAATGCCACATGATCACACAATATTAAGAATTAGCAAAGGCGAGCTTTATAATTCATTTGGTCAATTGAATGCCAGAACAAATAGTAACAATATTAATGTATGTTTTATATAAAGAGCTTAAACTTGTGAAGTCACCTGTCTCTTCTCTCTAACATCTTAAAATTATTAGGTAAATCTAGAAGACAATTTTGAATGTTTGTGAGACAAATATGCTTGAACTAATACCTGATTTTCCATGCGGTATTATTACCATAAAGGCTACTAATACTCAGATAAATGATGTAATTTTCTGTAATAGTGTGTGCTTACAGGATTGATGGGGTATGAAATGGTCACTTCTGTGTGTTGTTTCAAACCCAGCACAATCTGTAATACTTCATTGTTGCTAAGAGGCGATTTCAGCCTTGGAGGGATAAATGATGTAAAGAAAACACTAAGTTATTTCCAGGAAAAGAGGGAACTGCTCTGTTACATGTAACTTGTTTAAATAAATGAGTAATCACTGCAAGCATTCTCAAAGCAATGGGCTATCATGCCTGTAACCTTCTCGGGGTGAGCGTGAGACCTGTGATCACCAAACTGTCTCTCTTAATCACCTCAGCTGCTCTGCGTCATTTTGCTAATCATATTATGCTATAGTTTCATCTTCTTGGCCAGTTAGATTACTGCAAAGCTCCAGAAGGCAGGACTGGGATATATGTTCTGCTGCCTGCAAAACTTAAGGGATGTTTAAAAGAAAAAAGCTGCAGTCAGTCAGTCTTTCCGTAGAATTTGTGTGTTCTTAAATCCAAAGAGAAGGTTAGAGGTGGATTCCAGCTATTCAGTGTAGTAATCCTTAAAACTGGGTGGCTGCAAGGACAGTTGAGATGCTGGCATTTATTCCTGGAGGTGAGGAGCTTTGTGTTTGGGAGTGTTAATAACTGTGGATGACAGCGTTCTGTGCTGGTGCTCAAAGTCTGCCAGTAAAACTCTGAGAGGCAGCACAAATATATATTTCGTTTTTCTAATGCATTTCAGAGTGGGTGGGTGAAAGAAATGTACCCCATCCCAAACTGCATGTTTGCATTGAAACTGCTATCAAAAGGAATACTTTGTAATAGCAAAATATTTCCTCGTTGCAGCCAGAGGTGCTGTGATAATGAAGCATTTTCTTTTACAAATGTCTGAAGAGTATTGTGTTGCAAAGCTGGACAAAGTAAAATTTGGACATTAGGTATTTCACCCATGTTTTCTAAAAAAGAAAGGAAAGAAAAAAAAAAGAGAAAAAAGATTTATGGATTTGATTCTGTAGCAAAAACATGTTCTCATTTCCTTTGGCTTTTGAGTAACATGTTCTGAACTTTGCCCAGTATAAGTTATCTCTCCAACTAAGGCAAGAGGAATCAAAAGAGCCTTTTTCTGAGGACTTTCTCTTCCTGAGTCCTTCTGTGAAAGACAATTTTTTCACTTTATAGCTCCCCATTTCAAGAACTCACAGGAATGCCCCAAGAAAGTCCAGGATCTACCTAACCAAGCTGTCCTGATTGTATTTGTTCCTTCATTTCCCGATTACTGAAGATGTTTTAGTAACATGAAAACTCGAATAGAATGGTCAGTTTATAGAATTCCACTTTACATGAATACTAAAGAATTTGCATATAAATAGGTTTTTATATTTAAATGCCCTGTGGGTGAATGTGATCCAATACCCCTCAGAAATCAAAATCCTGAACTGTCTCATTTAAAGTTTGCCTGCTGAAAATAAGATGAAGTTGGGCAGCTTTTGATTAACATGACATTCCTTTCTGGAGAGTGCTTACAAGACCAACAAATCACAATTCAATTAAGCTGTGCCCCGTCTGGTACTTTCTTTGCAGTTTTTTTCCCATCATTCATACTTACCCTAATTTTTTCTTGATTCATTTTGCAAGACTTCACATGTAAAGTCCCATGAGAGAGAGAAATGAGGAACTTTTCAAAAACCTGACTGCAGATCTTGCTGCCTAAGACACAGGCATCACCCATGTCTGCCATTATGTCAGCTGACTCTTTAACAATGAGATGAAAAAGTAACTATTAGGCTGCATTTACATTTCCCCAGTGCTTTGTTTGCTTCCCTATAATTAAAGGGCGTGACAACTTTTTCATTATCAAATCCTATTTTTGAGACAGCAAAAACTTAACACAAAGCCATGCCAGGGCTTTCCAAGCCTTCTCTGTGCAGATGATAAACAGATTAAAGCCAGGGCAATGCAATTGGAAGCCCAGGAAGCCGTAGGAAGCATCAGCTGCAACAATTTTGTGGAACAAAAATGCACTTAGGGCAGTATCATCCTCACTCTTCCAGAACCTAATGCTTTCTTTAACATCACACATCTCTCCTGCAGCTTCTACCTTTCCAGGTTAAACTGTAAATTCTTCATTATATTTTTGTAAGGCCTGCATGTGCACTCACATATATGCCTTGAATTACATATGATCTATCTCCTTAAAGAGATCTTTGCAGCAGCAACCCAGTCCCCCCATTCCTCATCCCAAAGCAGCCAGTGGATGTGTACCAGTAAGCCCCTGCATGCTGAGCTGCTGCATGTTCTGTGGGCTCTGCTCTGGCTCCACCTGTGTCTTTTTTTTAACATCTGAAGATAATTTGGGAAAAGTACTGTGTGAAAACTAACTTCTATAGAGCAAGTAGTTTAACATGGCATGAAAACTGCACTACCTTTTAACACTAAACAAAGTTTTATCATTGGATTAATACCCTGAACATTTTTAGATGTTGCAAACTAAATCCCAGGGGTTCTTGTTTGGAGAGCCACTCCCACTCGTTCCATGGTGCATTAAAGCCCGGAAACAGTGACAGTGCTAGCAGCGAAGCAGCAGTGGGAAGCACCCTTTCTTCTGCCAGCTAAAATGCCAAATGCATCTGAAGTGACCTCTGGTCAGATAAAGTGGAAAATGCTGCAGGAGAGAGATGCAGGAGCTTGTTGCCATCAGGCGGGAGCCTGGCAAACACCAGCAGGGAGGGGGACAAACCTCTCCCCCCGTACATGTTTGTCCATGGGAGGAATGATTGCAGGAAGAAGGAAGAAAAATGGAGTAATACCTATTAATCTGGAAATTATTGAATTGCATGCAATTATTTTTGATTCAACCCCATTAGGCTGTTAGGTATGAGGATCTGTGATGCACCCTGGATGGACTCCTTTAAACAGATGCAAAGCACGACATTCATCTTTAATCTTTGAGTCTGTATAAAAGCTCCTTTTTCACTGGGTATGTGCTGTGTATACTGGGAGCACTCCAGCTTTGATTAAACTATATTCAATCCCCGAGTCTTTCTAATGAACTGTGAAAACTCACTCTAATTTACATTCAAACATCACTATGCTCTCCATACTGTAATTATATTAGCAATGATCTATCTGAAGGCTTCTTAAGTTTTATAGGAATTTACTTGTAATTATAAAAATATGGAAGAGAGAAAAGGGAGAGAAAATAAGGCAATAAGAAAGGAAATAAAGAAGGAAGCTGGAAGTGCAGAAGACAAAAGAATGTGGAAGGACAGCAAGAGAATAAGAAACTGTTGTAGCATGGCAATGTAGTTGTAAAACCTTGTCAGAATCACCTTCTTGCATAAATAAAATACCAGAAGAAAAATATTATAGCTTTATGAGAGTAGCAGCCTTTCCATTTAAAGTTAAGAGCATTAGAGAATAAATAATATTTAATATTAATAATATTAATAACTAGAATAATAAAATATAAAGAATAATATTCTTCTGTGAGCAGCATGAGAGCTGCCATTTAGAATCTACAAGGAGTTAAAATCCTAGCTGCCTATGAAATTACCTCAATTGTAAGTCAAGCTCCTGGGACAGGTTTAAAATGCTAATCCTTTTTTTCTTTTCTCTCTGCTTTTGATGAACAATTTCTCATGCTCATTTCATTGAGTAATAATGTCAAAATGTTCAAAACCCAAGCATTTCAATTATAAGCATATCCCCAGAGACAGCACCGATATAAAAGTAATTTTTTATCTGATTAGGATCTGAATTGTTAACTCTTCATGGTTTTTAAATCAAAATTTGAAAACAAATAGTAATAGTTATGGCATCTTGGCAGGTTAATGTAGTATGTCATGTCATATTTCTGTCCTGTGGCATGACATACAATACACACAGAATTTCATTGTTATGTAAAAATGTTCTGGTTCTTTGTGATGTACAATCCACTGCAGAAATGAAAGCTACACATTAACAAAATTGCAAGAATATGGGTCTTTTCTTGACTTATTGTAAAGTAATATGATAAAAATTCAAAGCATAATATTATTTTCTTTTTTTTTTTAAACTTTGGGTTTGGTGTTTCTTCTCTATCAAATGTTCTCTTTTTTCTTCATGTTTCTTTAAACACACACAAGGATGGATTAGACTTTACTTTGAAATGGATTTCCTTATTCTGTAGCTTATCTTTCTTGAGTAGGTGTTTGAAAATTCTGTTTCTGAACTAAAATTTGGGGTTTGTTTCCCTCTAAGCAGTTTGCAACCATAATGTGAAAACAAAAAAAAAAGAACTGGTGAGAAGAAAAAATGTTGCCTTCTTTTGGTAACACTTTTTTTCTGAGGGATTATACAAACCTTTCATTATCGTTGATATTATTATGCTCCCAGTGATTTGCTTTGTCGTCTTAATTCCTGTTAAGTTACTGAGAGACAAAGCAGCTCTTGAGGATCAACGTAGCATTATTTCTCAAATTATTAGTCTTATTTTCTTCTTTATTGTGTTTTCATTCTCCTAAACCTTGGCACTAAAAGGGTTATTATTGTTGTGACAATAAGACGGGATAAGGAAAAATATTCAAAGTCACAGCGAGGGTTTAAGGAGAGGCTGACACAGCCAAAGGGACTGACAAGGGCAATTAATGTACTCACAGAGTGTTGGATGGATGGGAAGACGAACATAAGAAATGGGAAGACTACATATACAATTAACAATAATAACTTGTGTAAATAATGTGTGACTGAAAGACAAGACAGGTCTATACCTGCAGGCACTCTTATTTGGGTCAGCTGTGGAAGTCCAGGCTATCTTCATTGATATAGGGGAGGAAACAGTGAGATTAACTAAATATTGCACAAACACTAAGAAATCTGATTGAAAATATTTGGACTAGGCAGCTTCATAAATAATGCAGTGTTAAAAAAAAGAGAAAAAATAATCATTCTCTTATGTTCTGAGTATACATTTTTGGTTTGTGGACAGTTAAAAGCATTTTGAAGTCAGATTTAAATATAAAGTATTATGAATTAAAAACATATTTTTCAATCTAACTTAATTTGGGAATTTACCTGTTAAATTGAGATATATAAAAGACTAAAGCAGCAGAAGCTGTCTTCAATGCTGCTGAAGTAATTTACAGCTGTCTTGGCAATTGGCTTCATTTCTTTAAGATGACAGTGTGTCCTTTTTATAACTGCTATCATACATTATTATGCAAATCCACAATGCCATATGGAAGCATAAATGACAAAACACACTTTCATTTAAGCCAATATAAATACTAGTCATTGGCAAATTCATTCTTTTCATCCCTGATCTCACCTCAGTAAAGAAAAGATGAGACTACTTGTCTAAACAGTTAATACATAATTTAAAAGCAGAGTATCAAGAGCATTATCAAAAAGTCCACATACGAATAGAAATCATATTTGTGTAGAAATACAAATTAACTTTGGAGGCACCCATTTTTGTGAACAAATAACAGTAATTGTTTATATTGACATGTAGGGGTTTGTAGTTTGAATTATAGGAGTAGACAAATAATTTGAATTGGCGTCAATATATTCTGCCTTAGACTTGGGGGGATTTGGTAAAGCCTCAAAGTTCAGCTATGATTGTCTTGAGAGCTTAGAGGCATTAAGAGTCCAAGAACTGACATCAAGATTTAGCACATTACTTGGAGGACTGAGAATACCTCAATGGAAAATAAATCAATGCTGTAAGTAAAGTATTTTTTAATCCGATGCTTAATAGGTGGAGTAAGGGAAAGTTTAGATGTCTCATTGAAGTAAGTGCAGGTCAATGGCAGATTGAGAAAAAATAACCAAGTTTTATGGATCCTTAGACTTCAAAGGGGAAAAAAATTGGGGGTCAAATTTAAAGTCTGTTACTATTAAAAAGCAGTACGAGAATTTTGTTAATATTTCAGTAACAAGTTTCATATTCCTTTTTGCGTAGAACTTGGCACCAGAGCCATATTTCCAAAACATTAAGAGTAAAGCAGCTTCTCTGTCAGCTAGTGTGTAAACCAATGAGAACCTCTTATATTTTTTCATTGCTCTGTCATCTTTAGCCAAAGTCAACAGCAAGTTAGAGATCTCAAAGATGTGAAATTCCTTAAATTTCTGTGAGAAAGGATAGGTACATAGAAGTGAGGGTCCACAGTCTGGAAAAGCCTGCAAAATAAGCTTGTTTTTTCCATGTGATGCATTGGTTCTCCAGACAGAGAGGACAGTGATATACTAAGGAATACTGCACTTCACAGAGGAAGGGAATATGTATGAGAATTCAGAGCTCAAATTCAGTTGTTGAAACCTGAAGGTAATGTCACTGTCATCTGCTGAGACAGAAAGACTACAGCAGAAATCATGATGATTGTCCTATAAAAGCAGTTTGAGTTTGCCAAAAGATCCCCCAGAATCACTGAGGTCACACAGGTGATGTGTAGGAGGTTTTATCAAGGGTAGATTCCAGGCCTCTAGCATGGTGCATGGCATCACTGAGGATCCGAAGTGCTCTCTGTTCTTAAGACATTGCACAGCAATTCTTGGGATTATTAAAACTGAACTTATAGGATCTCAAACACTGTAACCAAGACAAGACTTCTATTTAAAAACAGTAAGAATGAACTTTGGTAGTTCTGTGTTGCACAAACATTTGCAAGTGTTCTGAAAAAATGAAAGCAGTGCTCTAAGAATGACAGGCATGTCTGTGAGTTAATTAAAGATACTCATGTCATTTTTGATATCATAACAATCGCAATAAACAATAATCTAAATTTGCATTTTTGATTCTTAGCCTATTCAACCATTTCCCTCTGTTTAATGGTGACTGCCTGTGCATTTAAAAATGAGGCTATTCATGTTCAGTAATGGGAAACCTCAGGAGGACTCCTTCCTTTTATTCTGAAACTGACCTAACAACAAATGTTCTTTTCAGTCCTTAGGCTGGTACCTTTATGTCAAAATCCAAGCCTGGCCATGCAGCAGGGACAGAAAGACTTATTGCCCAGAAAGCTACAATGCCATTGAGACTGACACTGTGCTTTAACTGCATATCTCAGGATGGCTGGTGGGGCAAATGGATCATAGTGTGGATTTTATGCTTTCTTTTGTTGATGTATGAATTTGTTTTGGAGCAAAGCCACCTGTACTGTAAGTAAAATTATCAGCTCAACAGAGAGCTCCAAATAGCTCTGCAAGACCAGGTTTGAATAAGATTCTCATATAATCTGGATGTAATAGTCCATCTGGAATATATATTGCAAGAATCCTGCCTTTGAGGTCTGATCTTGTAGATTGAAACCAAAGAAAATTCTGCGTATAATAAAGTTGGTGTATAATAAATAGCATAATATTTGCGTAAATTAGTTTTTGCTAGATACATTTTCATATCTTCAGCTTCAGATATTATGTGAATCCTTTGCCCTAGCTTAAAACTAATTATCAAATCCTGCACGAGTGGTAGCAGGAGTAGTTTAAAATCGAAGAGACGTTCTATCTGTATCTGTGCAGCAACTACTGAATAACAACACGGGAAGTATAAAATCAGAGAGACATCACATCTTTGCTGGTTATATGTTACTAACATCGCTGTGTGACTAATTTGATGTGACTCCAGCTCCTCGGGAAAAGATTTGTCATTCTGTCAATCGCATTCGGCTGCGCTGGATGACAGAGCTGGTAAGCTGTCTGTTAGTGCTTGGAAAGAACATGTCGTGATGGGGTGATTCAATTCTGGAAACACTGACTAAACAGTTTTTCATATCTTTGTAGCTGGTTAAATGGAGTGATAAATATCTCTGATTTCCAAACTGCAGTTTCAGGAAGATGAAAACCATAGCGGTACTCCATCGGCTATCATATTGTGAAATAAGCTGTATGCAGGATGACTCTGTGACCTGAAACCTGCAAAACTGAAATGCAGAATAATTTTAGATACTACCTTCTTTACATGAGAATGCATGCAAAAGTCACACAATTACATGACAGCTACTTTGGTTGAAGCTAATTTCAGATTTATAACCAATTTTCCACTGAAATTCTCATCGTTGTTCAAATGATCTTTAAAGCCAAAGCCTTGTCACTTTTTTTGCATGTCATTCAATTAAATTTAATAGTAACATAATTAAACTACTGTTTTCTGCAGTGATTGCTGATCACCAATTTTTTCCATACTGTTTAGCTGGAAGTTAAACTGGAGTTTAACTTCTGTGGCTGTATAAAAAAACCCAGGTTTGCAGTATGGAGAGGGACAGGCTGGAGAGACCTAACCTAAGATGCAGGAAGATACTGTGGCTTCAAAATGCATGTGTTAAGTACTTCTTTAGAACTGTGGTAACTGTACAATGCCAATAGAAATTATTCAAGTGAAAGATGCCGTAAAACTGAACATAAGGGTATGATCATGCAAAAATTAGGAACTGACTGCACTGTCACAATTAACATACCTGTGTCTTAAAAAAAAAAAAATCTCATATGAAAAATTGCTTATTAACAGTGAAAACAGATGAATTAAGAAAAAAATAGATCTTTTATGCAATAGAGGAGAGGAATATTTCTCGTCTTGCTCAAATTCTATGCATTTGTAGGGATTTTGCCACGGATATACATGCTTAAGATAGGATGGGGTCTTGAGTCTAATATTATACTGCTTCACTGTAATATGAGAGCTAGGAAAGTTTCTGTATTGTTAAAGGCAAGATTTTCATAGCTTTTGATGCTTAATATGGCTTTTTTTGCTGTCACTCCTTTCTCTAGCAGTGTTATATATATTCCCTAATTGTACAATTTTTTATGTCTAGAGGTTGAGCTATTATTCAAGACTTCTGCTTGGTCTCACTTACTAATTGCAGTAGCCATAAAAAGCTCTTACTAACTGCAAATTACCTATCATTGTTGTCAGTTGTTTGAAATTACAGAAGCATTTCTGAATTTATGCGATCTGCAAGGATATAATCTCAAATACTTTAAAGAAGTTATAGCCAGTCCAATAGGGTTCGCCATAGCTTGCTCATCAGGTGGTTTATTTCACCACCTGTTACATTCATTGTACTTTTATAAATCTGTGTCTTCGTGCCTTGGTATTTCATAGCAGCTGATTTTTATTGGAAAACCAAACAGCATCAGGTTCCTTTAACATCCACACACTTCTAAGAGCAAAAGGTCTATAGATATGGATTTATGATTTGTAACTTCAGTCCTCCCAAATTCTGTCAGCAATGGCATTATGGTTCAATTAAAAGTCAGCTAAAAAACCAAAAACTGGCATGTACCATATGACAAAAGCTTGTCCTGATAACATGAGCTGCATGGCAAAAGGGTGAATTGCTGCTCTGAGAGGAGCAGAGTTATAGCCTAAAGTTCACTGCCCACAGTTTAGTTAGGCAGGCAGAGACCCCTCAGTGAACTGAGACTCAGATTCTGCTGTAGGTATCTTATCTCTGGTCACTGATAGGTGTTAGGGTTTGGGAGGGAGGGGTTTGTTCATTCCCACTTCCCCAGGCAAAGGATCAATAAAGAAAATTTGAAAGATTTTATTATAAAGCAAAGGAGAGAAATAGATAAAAAGGATTGGGAGTAACTTTCCTTTTCTGCTGAATGATTATATAAGAAAGATGAAAGCTTCCCTGATCTAAGACTGCGTAAAGGGGACTAAAGTGCTTGAGTTTGTGAGAAGCATGAAAACCAGTGAGTCACCAAATACATCACATGGAGACATTGAGACTGGACTGCTGAGTTGTTATATGATTAGTTTTAATAACAAGGGGATAGTATGTCATAAAACAGGGTTAGCACAGGCTCCTAAGGAGTGTTTTAAGCGACTTTTAGTTTAAATGTAATTGGATACAAATCAGACTTTGTGCTTCTAGCTTTAAGATACCTGGAAGTTTTTTCCAGAGCAATGGTTGAAGGAGACAACAGTCTTAATCATAAAAACACTGAATTCTGAGTTTCATCTAAAGGCCTTTTGGTTTTTATGCCACTGCAATGTGCAGTGCAGGCAGAGAAAAAAACCATATAATCTAAAGTTGTGAAACCTGAATTAAAAAACTCTTTGCAGCGTGTAAAGTAAGAATTTAAAGTAAGAATTGCAAATGAATGTGTTGTTGCATGTTTGCTGAGATCTAAGGGCATTCTTATATGGTAATAATGTAATCCTTGCAGTCAGCATGAGTTTGCAAGTGCTCAGCTCCTTTTCATGGGAATTGTGTGGCTAACACCCTCTTGGAAGAGCAGAGATTAAAAGCCAGCATCAGGCTGAATCAATGCATTTATGTTCTTTTACAACAGATTTAAATGCAGTCCTAAGTTTTAATGAGTTTGAAATTGAATAGACTTTTTTCTACTTACCTCTGCTTAGAACCTGCAGGATTATATTCTCTTTTGGGAACAAATTTAGTATTTGTTCTGGGTGTTTCTGTAGTGCCTTAGTTTTGGGCAGCAAAGGCAGGGGGCACTGAAATGACAGGTGAAGAGTGGGAGACAGACAGTGAATGAACTCAGCTGCAGGACTGCTGGCTGCTCGATGGAGTGTACCACAGTGATGTGATTTGATGGCAATCCCCGTTAAATAGTTAAAAAGATTTTCTCCTTTTTAGTAGAGCTGGACAGAATCTTTATGATGGAGTATTTCTCAGTTAGAAAATGCTAATTCACTTAAAGTGAAATCTTTTGTGGAAATGTGACAGTCTGAAGAGAAATTTCATTAAAAAATTAGATTGCTCCTTTTTGACTTTTCAGGAAGAGCAGTAGAATTGTCAATTAAAAACAAAACAAAAAACCTTTATGAAAGATTGAAAATTTATATAGGATTCCATTGCTAACAAATATAAAAAGTGAAGCTGATATGAAATATTTAGTTTACAAAAATGAGTTATTTTGAACAATCAAAATATTTGGAGAAGTTTAATTCATAAAAAAATTCTAGCTTTCTAGCGTTTTTCCATTTTAAAATGTTTCTGGTGGAATTGTATAAAAATTTAAGTCTCACAATAACCCTTTAGAACAGAAAGTAAGTTGATCATTCTTCTATTGTAATTGATGCTTGAAAATATTATTACCTTTTGTTGTTTGTTCCATCGAGTGCTTCTTCCGTCTGTTGCAAGGGTTACCAAAAGGCTTCCCTTCTGGGGAGGTTAGAGAGGACAAACTTGTCAATCTGTCCCTGCAACTTCACATTGAAATCTCATACTCTGGTTAGATGTAAAATTAGGATTTTTTTTATACCTAATTAACCATTATTGTGCAAAGTGCTGTGGGTGGGACTGTGGCCAAATCTTCCTTTTTTTTTTTGTGGGTGCATTGTGTGGATCATTTCCTGGCAGGAGGTGTGCTTGGTTTGTGCAAAACACTTCTGGGTATCAGGTAGGAGAACAAGGCTGTGCAGCCTATGCCCTGCTCCTCATTCCCCCCATCACTGATGCCATGGCAACATAAACCACAAGACCTCCATCCACTTTTCCATGCTTGCACCAGCAGGCCTCACTCCCTATTGAGCTTCTTCTAACAGTGTCCCTCAAAATAGTTTAGGTCAAAGGATGCTTTCATGACCCATAGTGTATTTTTCCCCCTTTGATGGTGATCTGCAAAAGGGTTTCTAGCTGTTTTTATAATCTCCAGGGTTCAGCTTCTTAATTGAAATGAGTTCCTAGTAGTTTCACACCAGAAGTTTCTTTAAGGTGTATTTTCATTGCTATAAGGCAGGAAATCTCCTCATGGGAGTTCTCCTGTTGAGAAGCTCTAGTTTGTCTCACCCTGCATCCTGTTGTTCTTGGGGAGATGCTTGTAGAGGTGAGAATCTCTAATAGGCTTTGTGTGGCTGCATGTTGAAAAGTATTTTCTCCACAAACAGCAAAATTAGGGACACGTCTAGTGAAAACAGAAGGGAATGTTCAGCTTATTGAGCACATACTGTGGGCTTGACTACTACACTAAAGCAGAAGTCATTGCAAAGTCAGTCTTTGGTGGTTGTTGCTGACTCCCAGACACCAGCAGCAGCCGACCTTATGGTGAACAACGAACATAAACTGAAGTGTGGGCTTTCCATGGTATAAAGATCTGGAAGGACAACAAGAGTTACTCTTTCTTGCATGAGAAAAAAAAGTTACAGTGGAAGGTACAGATACTTCTCTCATCCCTCCCTTATGCTAGCATATTGCTCCAAGGACATTAGAGAGATGAGCTCCATGAGCCATGATAGCAAATGCCAGGCATGCTGGGGAGGAATTGGATGCATCATTTGCTTACTTCTGGCACCTATTTGGATGCCTGGGGAGAAGCTGTGCCGTTCCCAGTTTTCTCAGGGGAACTGTAGGTCTGTTCCTCTCCGAGCAGTACAATGTAGACCTGACTTTAACATTACAAAAACTCTTTCTAAAAAAATTATAAATTATTAAGAGACTCTCACAGTTAGAGATTAAGCTGCTGCCAAATACAGCCATTTCTCCTAATCTAAGAAATCTTGCAAGAGAGCTTCAACCTGAGCGAGCCTGACCTCAAAAGGCACCGGCACCACCCCGCATTCCATTTCTGACTGCTGGGCCTTAGACAGACAGCAACAATTTTGGGCACAGACAGATATGGAATATAACAATATTTTGGGTTACCCAGGACCTTTGGCTATAAATAGAAGTGTTTGCCATCTCTTAACTTTGAGCAGATACAGCTGAAAACAGGAAACATCCTTATTTAACACCGTTGTTCGAGAAGGATTGGAGTTTTCAATATTTTCATTTATCCCTGAGGTAAACAGTTCTTTTGACTGATAACATTTCAAGAGAATGTCATCTTCAGCCTTTTCACTGACACTGCCTCTACATGGTCTATATAATCTATTGTTCTTCCCAGGGTATTCTATTATTAAGTACACTAATAACAAGAATAGAACAGATACATTTAGTTTAAGGTTTCTTTTCAAATATGATAGTTCTTAGTTTCTTTTCTAATATGATAGTTCTTAGTTTCTTTCCTTTCATCCCCCCTTAAAATGGCCCATTCTTGGCCTTGCTTCTACTAGCAGTAGTCTAAGGCATTATTGAAAGCACCACATCACAAAAAATATGCTGGTTGAAGCTCGAAGGTTACTGGTACACCTATGATTCAGTACTTTTTCTGATGAAAAGAGCTAATGAAATATTTACAGTAAAATAAAAAAGTTTCCTAGTTAGACAAATGATAATATAGTTTTGGAGGGAAGAAATTAATGTTCTCTGTCAATATTTCTACTTGAAAGATGTTATGGCAATTGGTGTTTCCCATGCCTACCACCCATCATGGTCCGTTATCATTTTCTCCAGATAGGCTTTTCTGAGAAAATATGTATGTTGTTTTGCAGCAGTGGTAAAAAAATAAAGCTTGAAAGATGTCTGTCATTTGTAATCTGCCTTAATTAATTTTGTTTATGTTTGTTTAATAATGTTAAATGTACAGTTCATTTTTTCTTAAATGCTATTGCTTTCCAAAGAGAAAAAAACTAATGGTGGGAATGTGTATTCAGCTCTGATTTGTCAGAGGGCCAGAAGGAGAAAATGGCCAGTTTCAGTAATCAAAATGGTGCTGGCTTTGAGGAAGAAACAGAAAGTACACATGAAAAATGATTAAAACGGATTTTGAAAGCAAAAAACAATAGGAAGGCTGGGGAAAAAAAGTGCTATTGTCACGAAGTAGCCTGAGTTAATTTGTGAAAGTACTTTCTAACACAAGGAAAGTGCAGAGTAACTGACTTCGTCTTCTAATTAAAGCCTCGTCCTTTACCAGTGAAAAAGCATCTTTTACTTGAAAGGTTATTAAATGACCAGAAGGTGATGAAATACATATCCAGGTTAAAAGCCATCCAGATTAGCAGAACTTTGCTTCTGTTTACAGGCTTGGTGCTCAGGTCCAGCAACTGATGAGAGATCAGCCTTAATAAGTCCCTTTTTGACAGGAAACTGTACAGCAAGTTATTGAATGCAAGTCAAGACTTGGTTTATATAAAAACAGTGAAGAATAAGAAATATTTTTAAGTGGCAGCAAAGAAACCCCCCCAACAATCCAAACTGAATAATGAGTGTTATCCTGTGTTCCAGTTGCCATTAATTGCTCTAATAATGTTTTCAGGAATCCATAAGTATCTGTAGAATAAGCTAATAAAGCACACAGCCAACAGATAGAAAAGAAAATAAGTATTTGATTTTACTGCCTTTTGGAAAAACATCACCAGTGCACTTCTCATCTAACAGCTCTCATTAGAGTGTGGATGTATCATAGAGTCACAGAGTTGTTTGAGAAGGGCCAGGGTGTGAAGGAAATCTTAGAGATTGTCTATTCCAACCCTCTGCCATAGGCAGGGAGAGAATTTCCCCACATTAGATTGCTCAAAGCCCCATTCAGCTGCCCTTGAACACTTGCAATGATAGGGCATCCACAGCTTCTCTGGGCAGCCTGTTCCACCTGTAGCCCTATGGACCTATCCTATCCACTATGTCATGCTCATAATGAAAAATACATTCCTTATAGCCAATCTAAACCCACCCTCTTTCAGTTTACAACAGTTGCTCCTTGTCCTATAACTACAGACCTTGTTAAGAAGTCTCTCATATATTGAAAGACTATTTAAACATAGAGAAAAGACGTTTACTATATTAAATGGTCTCCCTAGAGCCTTACCTTCTCCAGGCTGAACAGCCCCAACTGTCTCAGCCTGTCTTCACAGAAGAGGTGCTCCAGCCCTCTGACCTCACTTGTGGGCCTCCTCTGGCCCTTCTCTAACAGCTCCATGTCTGTCTTCTGCTGGGAGACCCGTGAGCTGGATGAAGTACCCCAGGTGGAGTCTCATGAGAGTGGTGGAGAATCCCATATTTACAGAAGTGCTAGGACCAGGTCTGAGATATGATTTTGATTGATGCTTTATTTATGTCACAAGTGAATAGACAGAGTGTCTGGAGAAGGAAGTACATTTTTTGAAATAAATTTACTTTGTGGATATTGCAAAGAGTTCACTTATGTTTATAGACTGCAGAAAAGTTCTCAATACAAGCTGATCAAGAGCTAATCAGATCAATGAGCCAGTCCAAGAGCTGCGTGCTGAATTGAACTGGCTGCTTAAGCCCACAGCTGTGTACATTGTGCTATGAGAGGTACATGCTTCAGCAAGAGCCTTTTCAACACCATATAAAGTTAGCCAAGTACCTTATTTCAGGAGAAGAGTCCGTATCTGCAAACCAGAGAGAGGGAAAGGAGTTAGTTCTGCTGCTGGCAATAAATAGGCTGTGCCACTTGCATGGGCACCTGCAATGATCTGTTACCATGGCACAAGGAGAAGATCATATTTTCATATCAAAAGTGGAAAATAACCTTTATCTGGTCATAAATGGATGCCCAATTCACAGATACTTGTGTTTCAGTGTTTGTCAATGTGTATGAAGCTCCTACATTTGACTCAGTCGAAATAAGAGCCTGCTCTAGAAAATCCTCTGATACACTTTTACCAATGTAAGAAAAATCTTATTAAAAGTCACTAACAGTTACTTTTTTGTACAGATGGCTGCTTTAAGTAATTATGTGTCATACATAATGAAGTGCTGCCGAAGGTTGTTCTCATGAGGTAATTTTTGTTATCTTTATTTTGCTGGTTACCAAAAAGGTTGTAAAACCTATGCTTTGACTCAAGGTCTGCAGATTTCTGGTTATATGGGGAAACTCTCCAATGCTTGTGAATTCCAAGGGAAAAACCCCTACTTCTTAACCTTTAATCTATAGCCCATATCTATAGATGATAGATAATTCTTGTTACATAAAGGTGCCATAGGTTACATAAAAGTGCCAAAAGCTCAAGTGTTGCTGGAGAAAAAGAAAAGCATGTAGTTTGTGTGTAGCTATGCATGTAAAGACACACATGCACGTGGATGTTTTGAGGGGAAAATGGTTGCTGAAACCTGAGTTCTTGTACATGTCTGGAGAAAAGCAGACAGAAGCCGGGTACTCGCATTGTATCTACGCTGTATATATAATGTACGATTTGGTTTGCAATAACCCTCTGAAATTAATCTAACCTTACTTTTTAATGGGACTCTGACTAATATTGGGTCATCTGAACCTGCCATTGTTGTGCAGCAGGTGTAGCACTGGTAGTTTAGCCAGTGGGAATCCTCAAAAGGTGTTTGTAAGGCAAACACTGTAGCTACAAGCTCCCTGCATTCTTGCCCAGTTGGGGTATTGTAGTGTGAATGAATAGAAGATCACTTAAATTTTTAGAAATGGAGGATTAAGGACTCTATAGAGCTTCTGTTCCTCAGTATAGTTTATAAGTCTACATTTATAAAATGTCCTAAGGAATTATCAGATGATGGTTGTTTGGGGAAATAAAGTTTTTCAAGTGTTAAAACCCAGCAGAAGGGATCTTTCATTAAGCCAGTCCAAGTTGCAGTGCAAAAAGAATAGGGGAAGTTAATGTATTTCTACAAATATATAGCGCTTGGAAAGAATAATTACCTGTGAGAGAGATTTCTAGGAGTGTGTACATGAACCCTTAAAGATAAGCACTTCCTCCTTCAGGAGCTTCAAATAAAATAAAATAAAAAATAAAGAAAGATCCAGTTACAGTGGCAAACTTCCTCTCAGAAAGCTCTTTACAAAATCTACCAACTTTTCTCTCCTATCTTGAAAACTTTAAATCCGTTTCTTTGACTCCACAAAATCCTACAAAAAAACTCCAGCCTTTTCATGGGTGTTCAAAAGAGCCTTTGCTAAGCCAGAATGTCATAAATTAGTCTTGTCTCGGAGACTCTGAGTATGATTTAGGTGTCCTCTCTTTAGGCTGCATCTTTCCCTAATGGAATTTCATATTATGTTGAGTTAACTGGGATGGATCACACTTGACAATATTCACCCTGTCAATTCTGCTAAGCTATGAAATGTGGGTTATTATGTGAAAGCAGCATCCCATCATGAAATTGTTATACTATTATGTCTTTTTTTTAATAATAAAATACTAAGAAATATATCAGGAGTTTTGCAGAAGAAACAAATATTTAAAGAAATTATAAGAGAGGCAATAATTTTAATATTTAATGAAAAATAAAGAAAATTTAAACAAGAAAGCAATGTAACTTGGCTGTTTGGGAGATATACTTGCATTTAGTTAACTAAACTCTATCCTGAGGAAGAAAGACGACGTTGTATTTGGGAGAAAAAATCCTCATAGTTTTGACAAGCTTGGTTCAACTCAGGTTAATCTTTTTAGAGAGATGTGTTATTTTTCAGATGCTGGGAGCATTGTAGTTATGTCATAAACCATAAACCTTAGCAGCTACATTCCCAGTAGTAATTGGGATGTACTTCCCTAGGTTTTGAAGAAGAGCTTCTCAGCAAAGCATCAACAACGGAGGAAAATACTCAATAATCACAATGGAGTTACAGGTGGGGACACTCTGGTGTGAACCACGGCCTGTTTGCTTACCTCAGCCTTTAAAGCAAGCAGATCTTCACTACCTGTCTTCAGAACTAAATCAGTTTCCTGTGAAATACCTAATCCTGAATGCCAGGGCACAATATTATGGCTCTGGTTCTGGGATCTCAGACCTATCACAGAGGCTGAAGCAGCAGTGCAGTGGTTCCACAAGGCATCTTGTCGGTGACGAAATGCTGCTTTCAGGCTCTGGTTCCCACTGGGTTTGTGAACAGTGAAGGAAAAGAAATTTATTGCATAAACTCCAACTTGTATAAATACAAAGGCACCTTTGTAAGTGTTCTGGGGTACTGTGTTTTGTCCTCTGAGATACGGAAAACACGGCAGTAGCTCTGTATGAAAGTATGGATTTTTGAAGAACACTCTGTAGAGAAGGGAAGTGAAATGACTTCAAAACCAGCTTGATGTTTGGGGTTTTGCATCTTCATTTGTTCTGCTTTTGGACATATTGCAACCCTTAGTGAAAGCTGGTTTTCTTGTTAGCAATTTGAATCCCTTTACAGAAAACCACAAAAATTTCCATTTAGTGCTCTTCCATTTTCAGTCTCACTGTTACATGGCCAAAGGCAGCCCTTGCCCTCATCCCGATTTAGGTTCCTGTTGTTCTGTGAGTGCCATTTCATATTTTTCACACGGTTCACATGCCTTTGCCGCCACCTTTTCTCATATTATCATTGTCCTTGTAGGGATCCGTGCACAGAGGTTATTTTCCCCGAAATGGAGCCTTCAGCCTTTCCCTCACTTTCAGCTGGGACTACTCAGATGAGTTTTCTAAAGAACCATGAACCTGGGTAACTACCCTTTCTGATCTGAATTTCACCTAAATTTGGGGTTCCATTGCTTGACTCTGTCCCTCTTTGATTTCCATTTAAGTGATCATTAGTTCTGATGCACACATCAGATGGAGCCAAGGTTCAGAGACCCAGAGGAAGGATGCTGCCTTTTGTGGCTTACACAGGCTCTAGCATGGAATTTTTCTTTGGCTTTACAGGAACCGTTGTAGGAAAATCCATGCTAGGAAGCAACATCTGAATTACAGATTTACACTCGTGTAGCCTGATTGACTTTATTTTCATTATTTTGGTGTTCACCACCCTTTTACCTGTCTGCAGTTCATGTTGAGAATTAACAGTTTTCCCTTTCAAGGGATAAAATAATGGTAGCTGGATAATAATGGGTAAAATAATGAGCTAGTTAAGAGAGGATGCCTTTCACTAGTGTTCTTGAATCAGGTGTGGACCAAAAATGAAAACCACACAGCATTTCAAGCAGATTTTGATCCAAGAATTTTAGTTCCATGTGTTACTGTGGCTAACATTCTGCTTTATAATGGACTAAATATTACATTAAATGTTTTAATCTATTACTGAATAAATCACAGGTACTCTAGAGTTCCTCTTTTACTCATTTTAATTGCACACTGTAGACATCTAAAAAAAATAAATGGGTGTAAATAACAGGTAAATGATGAGTCAAAGCCAATTTACAGGAGCAAGGTAAAGCCAAACTCAGATTTTGTGACATAATGAGGTAGATTATAATATAAGAAGTCTTTCACTGAACTCTATGTACTTAGTATGCAGGGATAGGAAGCTTCCAGGAGATATTATAGCACCTTCCAGCATCTAAAGGGGACTACAAGAAAGATTCAGAGAGAAGTTTTAAATGGGCATGTAGTGATAGGAAAAAACCGGAATGGCTTTAAACTGAAAGAGGACAGGTTTAGATTAGATATTAGGAATAAATTCTTCCCTATGAGGGTGGTGAGGCAATGGAACAGGTTGCCCAGAAAAGCCGTGGATGCCCCTGGAAGTGTTCAAGGCCAAGTTGGATGGAGCTTTGAGAAACCTGCTCTAGTTGAAGGTGTCCCTGGCCAAGGCAGGGGGATTGGAATAGATGGTCTGGAAGGTCCCTTCCAATTCTGTAATTCTCTGATTTGTAAATGTACAGGCATATATTTAGGACATAGGAGTGTCTTGCACACAGGTAAGACAAATAGATGCAAGCCCATTTCCTAAGGAGCGTCAGTGAGCTGGCAGCACAGTGTTCCCCATGAAAATACTGCCTAAGTTGAAAGCAGTATGCTGCACCTGGCATTCAGTCACTGGCACACTTGTGCTTCTCAGGCTAAGGTGTTTTGTTTACCTATTCATGCCCAGATGCATGATTTTTAACTCTCCTACTCTGGTATTCATGACAGAAGACTCGCTTGCCCATCTTGCCTGTATATTGGTATGCTTAATAGTCAATGGGCATTTTAGGAGGCAAGGAGACTGCTTTTTCAAAGGACAGTGTTTCCTAAAATAAAAAACCAAATGCAGGACCACTGTAGTGTATTGACATGCAGTTTTAGCACAGATGTGCAGATACATCTCCAGGACTCCAACAACTCTTCAAGCCAGCTGTGAGACAGTGGCACTCCAGAGGCTGTGCATATACTTGATTCTAAGTAAATGCACTCTGCAGTTACAGTCCAGGGAACAGGGAAAATCTACTGATCTTTTTCTAAAGATAATATACCCTGAGTTTCCTTTTCAAGGAAAGCATTTTTATACAAGAGAAAAGCGACTGGTGATTCTTTTGTTAGTCACATTATAAAAGCAGCTCCTAACAGTGTATCTCCTACTGCTGTCATTACGGGAAGACAAATATAAGTATGAACACTGCCATGCTGGCACTCAGCAGCAGCAGTCTGGAAAAACACACAGGCCCTATTTCAATTCCTGCTTCTCTAGTGTTATTTAGTTCATTTAATCGAATAGTTGAAGTCCAAATACATAGCAATACTTACAGCTAAAATATTTGGCAAAATGCTGCTACAGCCTGTTCGAAGTGTTTTAAGCAGTTAAGCACTCAAATGGTACATAAAAGGGCATATACTTAAATGTGTACATAATTTAGATTTAAGAACACGGAGCTCTACAGGTTTTGGAATGCTTGTTAAACTGCTGCTCTCTCTGTTAATTAAAAGCTCTCACTGCCAGTTTGTTCCTGTTTTATTAAAGTGCTCCAGTGTTTGGAACCTCTCCACGAACAAATAAATATATGCAGTCTTCACATATGTGTGCATATATATATATTAAAAAATATCTTTTGGTAAGATAATTCTTTGCTTATTAATCTGCCACCAAATATTAATCTACCAGAATGCAGTTGTTTCTGCTCATAAATTGCTTTCTTACACAATCTCAGCAACGTAGTCTGATGCAGGATTCCCTATGCAGATATGAACCCGCACATATTTTTGATAAGAATTTTGTATCAGGTGTTTTAGAACTGCACATGTTTTAAGCATTTTTTAAAGTGTGCATAATTTGTATATCACAAGTATAAGAAATTGTCTTGTTTTCCTGCAGAACACAGAAGAATGAAGGTAGACTATTACTCAGAATAACAAGATACCGTGTTACACACAAAAACTCTGGCCTCCAGGGGTTTTTTAACCTCCTGGGAACTTCTGTTGAGTTCTCCTTTGCACCACCTCAGCAAAAAGTGGTACCTTAAGCCATTTTAAAATAAACTTGCTGAGTGAGGATTGCGGCTCAACAATAGTGGAAAAGTATGATCCAAAGATGGTGTTTATTGTAATGTAGTGATGTTATTTATGAATATTAGACCTGTCAACTTTTATGTGTCTGTGTGTGGTTTGTTGTTTTGGTATTTTTTCCCAGGTATCTCCACTGGAAGATAAAATAGATGGACTCATGCTGGGAAGTCAGGTCAGATCACAAGAACACAAATGTCCTGGATATATACTAAAGTATGATTTGGAAACATGGATAAGCTTAGGTCTGTCCTTGTTCAGTTACAGCAATGATGCTACAGAGGAGCCTGTGTAAATGCAGTGATCCTGATGCCATTTCGTCTGCCTAATTATTAGTAATTTGTTTAATGTTTTCAGAATTTATTTTAAAAAAAGGTAAAATAACATCTTTGCACACTCCTCAAATACCTTGCTTATATCTTACCGCTATGGGGAACTGTAGTTTCAGTGATTACAACTTTGTTTGCAGTTCAAAACCTGAATTAAGGAGGTGTCTGCCAAAATATGTGCAATACAGTCTGAACAGCACAGAGGCACATCCTTGGACTTAACAGAAGACACTTCACATGGCTACCTTAAATACAGTGACATAGAGATTACCTGAACATTTTTAATTTTCACAGAAAAAAAAAAAGCTTTATTCATGAGAAATTGGTAATCTTCTGGAACTTGAGATCCCTTTACATGTACTTTACTGTAGTTTGCACGTTTCTTGACAATTAATGGTGAGAAGCTTCTATGTAAAGTATTAACATAATTACTGTCTCTCTTTTTCTTCTTGTTAAAATAGCACTATTTAATAATGTAGTATGTGTAATAGGATTTTAATAATAACTGGAAAGGCCTTGGAAAAGAATTTAATGAAAGTTTGGGCTGTCAAGAAATATTGTCAATCTTTGATAGACTTGTGTCCTATCTCTTTAGTTACATGCTCTTTGAATGACCCGTTATGGGTGTCTAAGTCAATTTAGATTTTGGTTTCAGTTTATTCTCACAGATAATCACATACAGATAAATGTTTTTAGTATTTAAATCTATTCTAAAACAGTAATTCACATAAAAATAGCTTTAAAATCTTGTATTGTAAACTTTATAGAGAAAATGGTAGTTATAATGTTGCAGATGTTAATCTGCCATAAATAATGGCTTTCATCTGCCAACAGAAGAAATTTTAGTTTCCAGGTAAACCAGCTCATGTGAAACATTTATTTGTCAGTACATGCACTAGAAGACTTATGAGAAAGCCAAATTAATTCACAAAATTTGAAGGAAAAAAAAAAAGCATTTAGCACTCAAGGAAACAAGTCCATAAAATTTACAAGCTTACATCCAGGATCTCTCTGAACTTTCACTCCAGAGATTTGGTTTTCTTTGAAATTATACATCTCTGTCCAGGACCCTAATTATGTTGTTTCACAATCCTGTGTGCCTCCTGTCATCTTTTTTACAGGCTGTGCCCCCTAAGACAATGGCATAAATTCATTTTGGAAATAGGGATCAAAACCAGTGATGCATTGAGCAAGAAGGAATACTGGAGAGAGTTTCCTGTACTAACCACCCCAATCAGTGCACTTGGCTCTGGCAAAACAAAGATGATATATTTGGGCAAAGCTGTCCCTATTGGGATCCACTTCCACATAAATTCTCTAGAATTTCTCTGAGAGTACCTACGGCTTTTCCTCCATAGGTTACAGTACCTTCCACCCCTTGTAAACTCCCTGTGCCTTAATACATAAATAGCTGATTATTGTAACCAAGTGGGAGGCAGGACTGTTTGGGAAAATAATTAATTCATATTTTTGGAATATTTAGATTTTTTTTTTCAGTGAATATACCAGAGAGAAACTCCTAGTAAAGGGGAGTTTTTAAATTGATTTCTGTTTGCCTCAGAATCATCCATAGAATTCAGTGGTGCAGCAAGACATTACCTAACTGGTGAAGTGGTGGTATATGAACCTGCAGCTGCTGCAGGGTATACTTTTGGAGCTGTGTAGATACATTTAGTAGCAGAAAGATGGGCAATTTGGCCTGTTCTAAGACACAAACTAGAATATTCCTAGAATAGAGGAAAACTGAACAGGAGTAGTATCCACTATCATTATTTTAATCGCAGAATCAGGGAATCATTAAGGTTGGAAAAGGCAAGTGCTACACCAGTTGATGGGTGCCCATTTCAATGCTCAGCCACCCTTTCAGTGAAGTAATTCTTCCTGATGTCCAACCTGAACCTCCCCAGCACAGCTTGAGACCATTTCCTCCCATGTCCTTTTCCACCAGAGAGCTTTTGATGGCCAATTAACACCAAATAACTTCAGTAGATCATGATGTTTCCTTCCAAATCCTCTGGTCTCATGTACGTATTTGCAAAAATTTCAGGATCCACAGCAAACTGATTCCAGATAGATAACTGGCAGTGTTCCCTACCTGCCTCCTCTTTGTTCATTCACATCTGTTGTTTGCTGCGTTGTTTTTTGGGTTTAGTTCCTTTGGTGTTCTAGTTTGGAAAAATACAGCTAGGTCATAAGCAAGTGTTAACAGTCCCCCAGTTCAGAAAATAAACTCTCTTTTGTCTCCAAAGAAGTACATGGAGTAGGTTTGTAGCAAACTCCCAGGTATATGCATATATTTTTATGTGGATATGTATAAAAATGTATCCACATGGCTTGGGGACTAAGCTGGATAAACACTTGAGTCTTTCTCATGCTTTTCAAGTGTCAAAAATCCCTTTAATGTCCTTCTCCCTTGTTTTAACTCCTGATTTGTCACTGCCTTTGACCACTTTTTATCTGTTCCTCCATCTGCCAGTGCTCTTACAGCAACAAGAGCCCAGTTGTCTGACTTTAAATGCCATGGAGAGATCAGAGACAATGAAAGTTGGTCAAAACTTGGGTGCTGGCTGTGGTTGCAGCAGAGGAAAAACGAGGTTACATGTTGAGTAGTAACTCACCAGCCCTGGCCTCAGGACTGGCTGGGACTCGCCTTGGCTAGAGTTCATTTCAGGTTGTTTCTGCTGCGATAGCATTTGTCTTTCTGTCAGAAGACTATTACCTGCCTTGTTCAAGCTTATCTCCATGCTCTCCAAATGTGGTCAAAGTCTAGCAAACCTGTACAGTCCCTACAGAACATGCTAAAAAAACCCCCTTTTCTGATAGCTGGGGCTGTGGGATGCTGTTGCATCTCTGGAACAGTGAAGTGGTCGTGATCGTCAAGCTGTAGCTGGGATCCAATGGGGAAAAACTGACAAGTAAGCAAAGTGCTTGAAGGAAACATGGAAAAAATAGCCCTAGGCAGATCCAATACTGAGGAGAAAGAAACCCCACCACAAATGTCACACTCCTCCCAGCAAAGCCCTCCGGATGCTACTAATAAGTTGATGTAAAACATTGCCCTCCAAATTTCTTGATGAGTACTGTCCAACCTGAGACCCAGAGGGTCACCCTCAAGGGTGAATGTAACACTGAAGAAAAAGGATAGATACCTGAAAGTGAATGTATTGCTAAATAATTTAAAAATATTATTAATGAGGGGGGTTTTTTGTATTCAGTTGGATGGTGACTTAGCAGAGCTGTAACTGGGCTAATAGCAAGTGCTCATTGCATTTTGATTTGATTATCAAGACTCTAATGTATCCATAAGTACTTGGATCCACTTAAAATTCATATTCCCTTTCATCCATAGCAAAATCTTTAAGTGTAATACTGTTATGTTATTGATTCAAGCCATAAAACAACAAACTTCGGGGGTATGATTGAGATGCCCAAGCATAAGATATCGAATATCTTTTGACATCACTTGCTGTATCTTCGACATCTATTGTAGAACACTGACATGGACCTCCAAGGAAATTCATGCTGTACTAGGATTTTACCAACAGCAATAGTGAAGGATACATATTTTGAAACAATAAAGGAAATTGCTTAAAACTTAGGACCTTGGGTTAAATAGTTGTTGCATTTTCCTAAGTTTTAAACATTTTAACTATCAAGTTTACTTTAGATTTAACTCCCCTAATGTTTATTTTGGGAAAATTGAACTGAAAACTGAATTGTCTAAGCACCTGTATTGGGTTGAGGAGAGGGAACATGGAAGACGACTGATGCATCCGAATTAGTTTCCTGAGGCCAGTACAAAATACCAACAATTGTAAATTCTAGGAGATTCATATTATTTACTCTGCAGTTGCAGTGGGATGGCAGTGAAATTATTAACAATGGCATCTCAGACTTTATGTGAATTATGCATCTCTGTAGCGTTTCCTTTAGTCCTTACCATTACAGCTACCAAAGCACTATGGAACTATTTTATTCCAAAGTAACTGTGCATAACTATTTTTTTCAATATTAAGCAATATCTTCACTTTAACTGGGGAAACATAATCCTAGATCACTCCCAATCCCAGGGTTTTCATCAAAGAAGTGTATATATTTCTGCATGTACTTCTACATCAGATGTTTTCTTTCCTTGCCAAGGATGAGCCCACACTGATTTCGTCCAGCACTCTCAGCCTGCTCACTGATGTAGGGTCACAGGGGAGACATCACTCCCCAGCTCTGGCTCCTGCCAGCTTCCTTGCAGCTGATCAGCCTGAAGGCATAACCACGTCTCTCTGCTTTATTCCTGCCTGCACGCAGGTAACAGGCTCTGGATCACAGGGCTTTTAACATTGAAGGGTCAATAAATTCCATACAGCACATGCCATGACAGTAGCAGGGATACTGCCTGTGTTTGTCTTTTCCAGGAGCTGCCTCTACAAAGCCCTTTGGCGATTAACAACCACCGTAATGTCCCCTGTCAGGAATTTTACGGCTTTTGACATCCAGCGCTTTGGCACTTTGGCCTTCAAACAATTCTTCGTGAAAGGTTCAGAGCGGAGTTAGTTCTATTAAAAAGTGAATCATTTTCTGATTTGATTTGTTCTGGAGAAGAATTAGTGTCTCTTTCTTTCCTTCCTGATGCCTTCCATTCCCTAAAGAAGGTTGTGCAGCCATTTAAGCACTAGTTTGTCAGTGCAGACATGAAATGAGGAGTGGCGTGTTCCAGGGAGAGCATCAGCATCACTCTGCATGGATTCCTCAGAGGGAGATCCAATGGCAAAACCAGTTGCTGGACACATTTTTTTTTTCCCATAGCATCTGCATTCCTATTTCTCTTCATCTATCTGTAATTATTTCTTTAAAATAAACTGGGTTTATTCAAGAAGCCCTGGTAAAAATTTTGAATTGCTCAGAAATCTACAAAAAAAAAAAAATTAGAAAAAAAGAAATCAAGGTTAGGAGAAAGAATTTTTCTCTGCTTTTCTACAGCCATAATAAAATAACTAGAAAACTCTATGGGGAATTTATTCTCAAAAGCAGAAGAAAAAAGAGCTTTGTCCTTTGAGAAGTATGTTCATGACTCAAAAGTCGTGCTGGGCTTCAATATAGCATGAAGACACTTGAAAAATCTCATCTTGATCTTCTGCTGCTCTAGTCAGTCATATTATACTGCTGAGTGAAGGCTATTTGTGATTTGCACCTTTGGATTATATTTTCTTCTGCCAGCATAAACATTGTTTTCTTTGAGAACCTAAAAATGTGTGTTTAAAACACTATATTCAGTTTAATCTCTCCCAGCAATATAACTGGAGAGATCTATATGCCCATGAAATGCATATTCCTGAAATTTAGGATGCAAAATGTGTCTTAAATATACCCACTGTTTACTTATCATAATGTATTGTATATTAAATATAAAATTACTTGTATTTATATTAATGAGATACTAATTTTAATTCTGTTTTTGAATAAAAACAAAGCAAAATTATTTGGACTCAGTGGTAGAAATTAATGTACTACATGACAAAAAAAGGGAACAATTCTTCTAGACACCCTTTGTTGAACTGGGTTCTCTCTGAAATGAAGACCAAACATAAACACCTCATTTCATAAACTTAGAAAATGCAAGTGCATTCATAATTTTGAACAGTTTTGCAATTTGGGATTTTATGTTTTGCTAATGATTTTTAATAATATGAGAAAAAGGAAAAGATCATGCAGTCATCCTCTTTGATGATGTCGGGAGAGGTTTGGAAACTGGTATCCACAGCATGCATGGAATTTAAGAGTTCTTGTCACGGGAATATTAGTAAATCAGTATAATGTTGCTACACAACCTTCTTTTTGCTATGCTGCTGTAGCAAAATAAGAAAATAATTTGCTTAAGATTCTTCAAGAAATTATTTCACTATAGATAGAACTGTAGAACCACAGAATCACAGCATGGATTGGAAGAGGCTTTAAAGACCATCCAGTTCGAACCCCCTGCCGTGGCAGGGTGACCTGATGATGCTGAAGTGTTGCTGCTAAAGAATGTTTTGTGTTTCAGCTGCCCCTCAGCCAATCTAACATAAGGTTATTCTGTTTTCTACAAGCTGGAGTCCTAGTTTGCCAAATCCCTGTTTCTTCCAAATCCATTGTCAATATCTGTAAATAATGCAAAAGGCGGGGCTTGCAAAGTTCCAATTCCACCACATCACCATTTTGCTTGTGGAATTACTTTACTCGAAACACAGTTTTCTTTGCAACTGGAATTGGAAACAGTCTTCAGATTTGTGAGGCAACAGGTGATGAGGCAACAGGCTTTTACTCATTCTTTTGTACCAGATACTTGCCTTCAAAAGTAAAATTAAGAAATTATAGTATTTCATGCTGATCATTTGCTTTGAACAAAACAAGGCTGACATGCGTTGACTGCTGTTAGCATCACTTTTTGCCCGTGACAGGGGAAAGGAACCACTTCACGTTTCAGATTTAGCAACGTATTCAGCTTAGTAGAACAGTAATGGCGATTTTCCAGTAAGAAATTCAGTATTTTTCAGGCATTTAATCTGCTCAATCAGTTTTTCATTAATTCAGATAAAACTGCTTTTGTTTTTTAATATATTTGATTTGTATTTTATGTTGATGTGTCATCCTGTAAACAGCTCGATCTGCCAGTGAGGGTTTTGTGGCACACACTAAGTTGCTGGGTTTTTGAACACCTATGTAAAATAAATAATGAATTAAATACCCTACACTAAAATGCAATGCAGATAAGTCATCTGAGTCCAAAAATTAAATGTGAACCAGATGCTTTAATGTTTTAAAGAGCTGGCAGGATGTCATCACGCTGGTGCAAGGACCCTGTCAGGACAGCTGTTCTACACGCTGAGTCCCAGCTGCAAACGCGATGTACCTTTCTGAAAGCAATTCAGAATTGCCATAAATCCTTTGTTAATAAGTTTCTCTCAGGCTTCAAAGGGACTTTGGTAATGATTAGATTTCTGATATAACAAGTTTTGCTTACTGAAGAGGTCTAATATACAACACATAAGAGAAATTAAATTTATAGTTAATGGTCAGTCTTAAAAACTGACCATTTCATTTGTCATTGCCTTGGTCACAGGAATATTTTAGTAGAAAGAGTACTGTAATAATTGTGCCCGATGATTGAAGATGAGGGCAGACAGTAACTCCTTTGAAAGACAGTATGGAGCACAGATGAAAAAAAAGGCCAAAATTTTTTATCTTTTGAGACGAGATTTTTATAACACTGAGTAAGTCGTGTGTGTGTGTGTCTTACTTTAAGCATTTCTGGTACTGCTTAAATATCTCATCGAATGGGACCGACAACAGATTTAAAGTCTTATAGTTCACAGCTAAAAGAACAGAAAGCATCTCATAGTCCTCTTCCTTTTTTGGTTATTTTTTTTACAAACTGTACTCCTTCTGTTTGTCATTTTAGCATAAATATTTGCCTGCAGAATCTTTACTCTTTTCTTCTAAATTATTCTATTTGGGGAGATTTTTGGCATCAATCATTGCAAAAAGAACCAGCAAGAGACAACAAATGACAGTCATTCATCATCTGAAACAAAAGATTCTGAATCTGTCAAAGGATAAACTCTAAACTTGCATTCTTTCATCAGGAAAATCATACCCAAAATAGATTAATTTTGAAATTGTATCAGAGAGAATTTGAGAAGTACACAGGTTTGTTTATTCCCCAAGGGGAGCTGCTTTGCTTGCTGCTTTGTTATGCTACATAGCTGTAGTGGTTGGACACTGGCTGCATTCCTGACACCCACCAAAGCCAATGTCCCATTCCCCTCTGCAGCTGGACAGAGGAAAGAAAATTTAATGAAGGGTTCATGGGTTGAGATAAGGACCAGGAGAGATCACTCATCAAATACCATCACAGGCAAAACAGGCTCAGCTAAGAGATATTAATTGAATTTATTGATGACAGAATCAGAGCAGGATAATGAGAAGTAAAATACACCCTTAAAAACACCTTCCCACCACCCCTTACTCCTTCCCAGCTCTACCTGCTCCACCAGCTGCACAGGGAGACAGGGAATGGGGGTTTGGTCAATTCATCATTCGTTGTTTCTCCCACTGCTCAGGAAGAGGAGTAGTTCCCCCTACTGCACTGTGGGATCCCACAAGAGACAGTTCTCCATGAACTTCTCCATCATGGGTTCATCTCATGGGCAACAGTTCCTCACAAACTGCTGCAGCATGAGTCCATCCCACAAGCAACAATTCCCCTCAAACTGCTGCAGCATGGGTCACTCTCCCAAGGGGTGCAGTCCTCCACAGACAGGCTGCTCCAGCATGGGCTCCTCTGTCCATGGGCCTCCCACCGTGTTGCAGCCTCCTGTCAGATATCCACCTGCTCCAGTGTGGGCTCCTCCACGGGCTGGAGGTGGATTTCTGTATCCCCATGGATCTCCATGGGCTGCAGGGGCACAGCTACTTCACCATGGTCTGCACCAGGAGCTGCAGGGGAATTCCAGCTCCAGTGTCTGGAGCACCTCCTCCCCCTCCTTCTCCACTGACCTTGGTGTCTGCAGAGATGTTCTTCTCACGTGTTCTCACCCCACTGTTCTCTGGCCACAATTACAACTCTGCAATGACTTTTTTTTTCCTTCTTCAATCTGTTATCACAGAGGCATTACTATCATTTCTAATCGGCCCAGCCTTGGCCAGCGGCACGTCCGTCTTTGGAGCTGCCAGGGATTGGCTCTGCTGGACATGGAGGAAGCTTCCAGCAGCTTCTCACAAAAGCCTGTGACCCTGTAGACCCCCCACTACCAAAGCTTGGCCATGCAAACCCAATGCAATAGCTTATTGCTCATGTGAACAAAGGGAAAGAGCAGAAACAGTGCAACAGGGGGTGATAGGAATTAAGGGTGAACAACAAGAGGGATGTCTTGTCATAGCGAAGGGTACCCCAGCTTAGGGCATTTCCAGAGCACATTGTTCAGGGTTTGTCTGAATATTGGGACAATACTTGGGGTGTATACTTCCTCTGGATTATGTAGATTTTCTCCCTTACATTTTCCTAAACCCTACCACCCCTTCAACAGGAGCATTTAACTCATGGCAAAGAAAATGAGGTCCTGTTCCTGACTTCTGCCGCTGCTAAGTCTTTGGTCCACAATTTTGTCTGTAGACTTAGTTCTCTAAATCACATCCAAATGTCACAGTTTGTAAACTCTCCAAAGTAGTTGTCCTTAATGATTGTTGCATAGCACATCTTTCAGGAAAGAGGTTTATTTAATTTGACTAAGTAGAACATAGTGTCCATTAATGTAATGCCAAAACTATAGTTAGAACCCCATGTTTCTAATCAAACAAGAAAAAACAACTGTGTTTATTAATAAAATCTATCACTGTTTTCATAAAAAAAAGCCAAAATAAATTTGATACCTTTACAGGGAAGGGGTATTTATGAGAGCTGAAAGAGATTTGGTAACATGACCTTTTAATAACCTGCAGCCAGTATTGTCAAATTGAGAAGGAAACAGAAAACTGAAAAGATGGTACAAATTAGTCACAGCCTGCTGCTAGAATAATATCACTCTCAGAAATACTGTCAAAGGCAGGAAAAAAGAGAACAAAGGAGAGTAGTTAAATATTTACCATCTGAAACTTGTAAAGGACTCAGACATACCACAGCTCAACTGCCCTCGATGTCTTGCCTCAGGAAGATCTGGATTTCTTGGAACCAGAACATAATTCTGCTTTGTAACATATCAGTGTTTAAGGGTCAAGAGAGTAAGAGAGGAACAGAACTTCATCTGTCTGGATTGTTGAAAGATTAATGGAAAAAAGAAAGCAGTCAATGACACCATAAGGCCAAAAAAGCATGGGCTGAAAAAAACCCTCAACTGTACCTAACACAGACTGAAACACTTAGCAGAAAGTCTTAATGTTAAATTTGTCATGGGTCTGATTTACAGAGAAACTTCTCCAACACTATTATGGAGGATGCAAGATCAGACAACAATAACAACTGAGTAACAACCATTTTGTAGCAAACATTATTTTAGTTAAAATTGGCAAATGCCAGAAGAAATCATGTAAATGGCAACCTTCTGTGAAGTGTTTAGAGTAGCAAATTTTGTGTACATGAGGAGCACCATTTCACTAAATGCTAAACATCTTTTATTTGTATGAAGCCCAAAACACTGGAAGCAATGAACATTCACAATTGCATGCTTAGACCTACAAAGAGCTAGTTAGTTATCTGGCTAGGTAGGTAGATAGATAGACCGACGGGTAGTGCATTAGAAGTATATAAGGTGCGCACCCATAGCCACCTTTATACAAAATTAATAACTGAAATAAATTCCCATACCTTTCTTGCCAGCTCTATCAAGGCATCCAATATTTGTGGTCATCCAAATATTCAAAAGTAATGTGTCACAAGTATCACAAGATATATCTAGCCACATGTCAAAAATGCAAAAGCTTTTAAAAACATTTACCAGCTGTGTGTCCATACTTAACACAGGGAGAACTACTCTGAGCATATCTGGTACACTTCATGCAGATTTCCACTCAGTTATTTTGTCTTCTGGAAAGAACTGGAAAGGTTTTATTTTAGGCTGGATCAACCAAGTGATGAGCAAAGTTCATGAGCGAAGCAACAAAATGCTCACAATCCCTCTACCTGTAGTTCTGTGTTGTATGGAGTAGGGACATATTCTTTGGACATGAGCATGTCCTAGGTCAAGCAGGAGTGAGGAGTTAAAGTTCTTTGGGTGAATGTTCTGTAGAAAACAAAGTTATGACTTTCAGCTCCTTCAAATAATCATTTATATAAACTACTAAAAAATACTAACATGTCCTCTGCCATTATATCTGTGCAGTGATGGACTAGAGCACTCAAGTCTAGGAAAAGATTTGGAGTATAAAATTCTGGCTGAAGAGGCACCACTCTTACAGAACACAGTTCAAAACAGGAACTTTTATGCCAGATTGCTTTTATAGTCCCTATAAATAAAATCCCAAATGGATTACAATAGATTACGTTCATGGCAAAAATACATATGCCATTTCAGGATCTGGCTGTAAAATTCATATCTAAAGAAAAAAAAAAATCATGAAAGAATCGTTCCAACATCTTCTGAGTGACATTAAGAAAAAGAGAGGGACTGATTGCTATCAATTCACAGTTCTATGAACATATGAAATAGGAAACTAACTTTGTCTCAGTTTTGATGCAATCCTATTATTTAAAAATAGGCAATCAAGCTGGAGCTAAGAACAAGCTGATATGCAGCCTAACTGGCTTTTAGAGTCATTAAGGAGAATGCTTTCCAAAGACAAACATGAATAATTTTGTGCGTACATGTAAGGCTCAAATATTGCTGCTATGCTGAACAGAGAAGCTTTATTATATACTGAGTCAATAACTTTTGTGTTATTTCAAGGGCCAGTGGAATATTATCACAAGCATGAAAGTATTAAGAGTAAGATTATATATTATGGACTTTAATTTGGTGTTTTTTTTAAAGCAGCATTGCATTCTTTAATGTAGTGAAAAAGCAATTCCAGAAGTTCTCAAAGGTCTTTGAGCTCTGCTGTGGTATGACACTGCCTGCTTGGATGAAAAATAGGTGAATGAAGAGTTCTAGTTTTCCTTTCCAGGTTTTGTTAGGGACCTGGGGAATTTCTAGTGGTGCCTTTTCCTTTTTTCCATTTTTTTTTGTCCCTTTGCACTATCTCATACTTTCCACTCACAAGTAGGGAGTAAAAAAAGAAATGTTATGATTGTTTTTGGATTTTTTTTTTCCAGAATTCTGGAAGAACACTGCTTAACATGCCACAGAGGTAAATAAAACTGTTTTTCTTACCTTTTTAATAGGCTGCATTATATGAATCTGCAACATTAGGAAAAAAGGCCCAGAGGTTGCAAATAAACATAGCATAACTCAGACCTTGTTTCTTTTAAACTGGACTTGGGACATGGAGTTTTTTAGTTTTACTGACACTATTTCTTCCTGATCAAAACGAAAGTGTATTTGTATGGTTTATTTTTATGTTTAGAAAGCAGAAAAGTATATCAGAAAGTTTAAATAAAAAGAAAAGTAACAAATGTCTTGATTTTACCTTTTGCCAGGCACGCCTGTATTCTGCTTATTTGGCAATTGGTTTTTTTTAAGTGAAGTATTTTATGAGCTTCAAGTAAATGGTTTGATATTATTTTACGGATCAGTATTTAGTAATTCAGATAGAAATATTACATGCATAGTGAAATGGTGGGAGTAAGATGCACAAGAATGCAGTGGAGCCCACTAACTATTGTCATAAAGTTTGGGATTTTGAGCGTGTCCAGGTCTGGCACAGAGACAGCACAATTTTCAAGTGAGCTATTACAGCTTGAATTAAGGGGGAGGTGGGGGAAAATAGCTGGTTTTTGTACTGATTGGATTTTGTACTGATTTTACAAGTATACTAAAACCTACCCCTTAAGCATGCACCTTTAATTTAGTAATTTATAGCTGTATATAAGGCAGTGGGTTGTGGCACTTTAAAATTCAGGTGTGACATTTTTCAAATGTTTTCTGCAGAGTTTTCTGCACTCTGCATTTATAGCTTTACACTGTACCTTCCAGTGCTGTGTGTGGATCACAGATGCACCAGCGCTGAAACATTCAGGGATTTAACCAGGCCACTCTGAAGAAGAGCATGGAATGCTCTTCTAGAGGAATTGCTTTTTTTGATTTGGAAGTACTTCACTGACAGTTTTTTTGTGCACAAATAGTTCTATTTATATTAGCTTTCTTCAGTCATAATGCGCTTTAAGCACCATATGTTGTCCTCAGAGAGAGTCTACAGATTTCCAAAAACTAGACTTTTTTTGTGGAGTTCTCAATTACGGCATTCAATTGTTCTAACTGAATGATAATTTTACTTTTAGATGTTAATATTGTTTTCAAAACAGGCATATCTTTCAGCACTTTCCTTTTTCTTTTTTCTTTCTTTTTTCTCTCTTCACCATATATCAAGGACAAAATTGCTTAATTTCTGTTATGATGAATCTGTGCTAAGTGTGTTTGGCTCCCACTCTGCTTTATTTCTCCTCAAGAAAAAGAGAAAGGGGAGTAAATAGAATCTTAAAATTATTCTTTGAGCAGATTTGAGGTAGAGAATGAATGAAGAGGAAGGATCTGAGGAATGATAACCACTAAAGAGTGAGGCTAAAACAAAACATAACAATATAATTATAGCCACTTTAGTCCAGACACAATCATTGCTCCCATATCGTGTCTCAAAATACAGATGAAAAGAAAAGGCTCACAGAGGGTAGAATAACATGTAAAATTTATGTGAAACTCTCCCACAAATTATCTCCCAGAATCCTATAATTTGTTGCCCAGGACTTTCAGGATCACATTTTGATTTGAACTTGTATCCCTTGCATCCATGTAACTTCTCAGCATTCACCTCGTCTCGCCATAAATGTCATAAAATCTTGTTATTTATATTTTAATGTCCATTATCAAGGAAAACACTTTCAGAATTCCTTGCCAAAGAGGAATTAAAACCCCTGCTGGGCTCTGGTGCAGCGTTAGCAGTTCTGTGGAGCAGTGGTTGGTCTGTAGCTTTGCCAGGTTCCATCATAGTGACTGTCCATGTCCCAGCCCGGTGTGATGTGCCTTGTGTCCCCCCCAGGAGTCAAACTCAGGAAGAAGTGGCCCTGAAATACGCACCTATTATCATACTGTTTGTGGCAGAAGCTTCACCTAAAAAGAATCAAATTCCTGTAGTAGTGGAGGGAGGTCTTTCCTAACCTCTGCCTTATGAGATAGTTGGTAGAAACTCTCCTGTGGCCAGTTCAGCTCAGAGGGTCTGAAGCAGTGATGACTGGTCAGGGGATGGGTGGAATTACAGATTTGTCAAGAACCAGCTGCGCTCCCAGTCACTCCAACCACCTTTGGCTAAATTCCTATCTGTAGAACTAGGATAATAATTTCTTATTATGTGTTAGGAGGCTTCTAAAAACTACACAGCTCAGCATTGCAAAAGGACATAATTACACTTTTCTCTGTTGTTGCAATTTTTTTTATATTTTTGCTCTGTTCAAATGGAAGCCATCTCAGAAATTTAAAACATCAATAAATGTGGTCGCAGTCAAGTTTAACAACAACTTTTTCTCTTCTTCCCAAATTGGCTATAAATTACCATGAGAAACAAACAATACTCATTCCACCTCCCATGATATTTATGAGTAGGAGTCAACTGATTTTGTGGAATCGGCCATTCTAACGAGCGCTGTTCTGCTCCAAGAGTGAATTAACACAAGGTCAATACTTGACGTAAATTTATATTTACAAGGCATTATCAGTGAAAAAATTGCAATTGTAAAATTTGACAATGATGCAACCCCATTTCACTTTGTGCCAAAAAGATAATGAGCTCTGAAAATGGCAACAGAAATTAATCTCTTTTGTGACAGATGTAAGATTTTAATCTTATGAAAGGATCTCCTTAGAACCATATATAAATACTATTACAATACTGTTGAAAGGAACAGATGGCTTTTTTTTCTTTTCCCAGAGGGAGATCTGCATGCGGATGAAGTGCACTGTTATTAATGGTCATAAAATCATTTGCAAATATTTTAAACACAAGTATTAGCATATCTCAAACTTGGTGAATATCTTCCTTTGAAGGAAATTGAATTCTGGAAATATATTTTCCTTGATACTGGATGTATTACTGTAATTAATGAATTGCTTGGTCAGTTCAATTGAATGTTCAGGTGATACTGGTGAAAACTCAGGAAATTAAGAAAATTAATGATAAGATTTTAAAGGCATTGTGTGCTTCAACATTGGCCTTTAACATGCCACACTTTGTAAACATCCTGCATTGACACATTTTTCTGGACTTTCTATTATTGCCTAAATAGTGGATACTAATTTATTGTAATGACATGGCATAAAAATCTAGCGTTATGACCCTAACTTTGATATTTTCATCCCTTTTTTCATCACTATTCCTTTTATAGGAATTGGATAGTGATTGTACTTATAGACATTGTTTAAGGTGCAGTCAATGCTTAGGAAGTACTGTTAAATATCATTGACATAAAGAATTAGACATATGTACAGCACGTGTCTTTTCCTGGTATGAAAAGTAGCCCCATATTATCATTGTTCCCTTCCTGATGTTCCAGGAAAGAAAAAGACAAGCAGAGTCAATCCCTGCAGTGTCAGTCAGCTGTTATGGGAGAAATATACATATATTTTATATACACATATATTAAGCTTGTATTTTCGAAACATATCCAAATCTAACTTTGTAACTGATTTTCTGATAAGATTGACTCCACTTTAGCGTGGGTTATTTTTTGTTTGTGTCCTGATCACAACTGTCAGGATGAAGTTGCTGATAAAGATTTTCTCTCCACTTTCCCGCCCTTTAATACTAAATGTCTGAACCTCCTAAAGGACTGATGGAAATTAATTAAGTGGATAAAACTAGAACTGTACTCCTTCTTTTCCACCTAATTAACTGGGGTTTTCCCTAACTCTTAACTTTAACTAGCATAGTCTGTCAGTTACAGCTCTTTCTCTCTGGCGTTTTTTGCATCTCCCCAGTTTACTTTTAGAGTATAACTTTTTTCTAGCAAAAATGTCCCATTTTTATCTTTCAGGAAATCCATCAGTGAGAAATCTGATTGATACCAACAGAAGGAACAAGATCCCTGTAATTGCCTTGTGGCACAGATCAGCCTTTTAATGGGCTAGGAGCTTTCCATCCCTTGGCTGCCCAGGTTGTTGGGATCCCAAGGCTGACAATGAGCACCACCAAAGCCTTCTGCATGGAGAGGGGACTGTAGCTCTGAAAAGCTGGCCAAAAACCAGTATTGGGATACTGGAACTTCTGAATCTGGTTTTGTTTTTATTCCTAAGCACTTTGACCATGAGCTGCTTGGTAACATGGTAACTTTTTGCCAGAAACACAGAAAAATTGTTAACTGAGCATGCACCACAGAGTTTTGGAGAATTTGTATTAATTTCAGCAGGACTAGCACTGCTAAATATTAAGTACTTTGGAGTTCTGAATGAGGGTTTCATTGTGCCTGGGTCCTGAAAGGTAAAATATATTCCTAACTACACAAAGACAGGTAGAAATAGATATGTGCAAATGAAGATTTATATTGTGTTCTGCGCCGGAGAGAATAAGCTGTGCCAGGAGACTGCCTACAGAAGTTAGCAGCGATTTATATCCTTTTCCATGCTATTCACCATGAATCTTATGAGCATTTTTTAACTTTCACAGGTGCAGTTGGTACTAAAACCTAAGAAATGAGATAGACAAGGTCGTGGTTATGATGGTGCAGGGACATCAGTAAGAATTTGTACGGACCAGGTCCTTTGGTGTGGCAAATGATCAAAAATCCAATCCTGAACTTTGTCAAGAGATTAATTTAGTCTGAATTAGCATCAGTTAACATGAATAACACAATGAGCTCACCCAGTAATATATTTGGACCACTGATTTTTTCTCTTTCTTTGTGTTACCATAATCAACTGGCACTTTGCTTCTTTTTTCTGACTTGAGAACTTTTCCTTCAGTTCCCTCTCATAAGTCATTGAAGTCTCAACATTACTGTCCTGCTGTCCTTGCACCCCTGGTATCCACTTCTGGCACTTTTTAAGCCTTCTGTGTTAATGATGAGTTTTGCATCACAGAAGTGGCACGTATTCATTGTACTTTAGTAATCCACAATTTTGTGGAAATAAAGATCTGACTTTTGCTTTTCACAGAACCACAGAATATTCTGAGTTGTAAGGGAACCCTCAAGGATCTTTAAGGCCAGCTCTTAAGTGAATGGGACCCTATGGGGATCAAACCCACAACCTTGGCATTATTAACAGCATGCTCTAATCAACTGAGCTAACCTCAGCAGCTTTTTTGAGCATGTCTTGTTCAAATACACTATGAGCTAGACTTTTGCCCTTAACCTGAATCAGGAAAACTCCTCTGATATTTATCAAAAATGTTCCTACCCATTTCTATGATATTTCTCAGAAGAAGAAAAATGACTACTAATTAGTAAAATAGTTTTTCTGACTTTAAATCACTAAGCATTTGAAATCTAATTAAAATGTATTCAGTGAATGCCCCAGTTTATAGTACTTGAGGAAGTGAAAGAGCACAAAAAAAGAAGAAGAAATAAAACAGCAAGAAGCAAAGCTGAGGTCAGAGTCTCAATGCTAAAAGTGGAAGCTTGTATTTAAAATACAAGAAAAAACGTCAAGAGGCTTGACCAAGGACAATTTTGAACAGCCATAAAATCATCCAGGCCTGAAGGTTCCCATGCCCTTGTTTATGGCAAGACCCCAGGCATTTGGAGAGAATCACAGCTGGATAATTCTTCCTCCTTTTTAGTGCCAATCAGCTTCACATATTGGGTGCTGGTGCAGCTGGTGCAGAAGTCTGGGAAAAGGGCACATCCAGGATCAGAACCTTTACAAACTTCCCTGTGTCTTACTGAGGAAACTCAGCAAATGAAGCATTTCTTGAAGAGGCAGGTATTAGCATTCTTATCAATGTTGTTTAAACCTGATGCTGGCTTCAGTTGCTTCATGTGGCGTATTGACAAGATTTTGTGCTGTGACATTATGCTGAACAGCGATGCCATGGGATTAACGCCTCGACTTTTACCTTTCCCGGTGAGCTGGCCATATGATGCCACCATATGACAGTGCGGCCCAGACAGCCAAAGGCAGCCTGAGATGGTCAGCATGCCAGCAAATCCCTCCTCTGATATTTGGGCTCCCCTAGCAAAGCCTTTGAATGGATTTCTCTGTCTGTCACCACTCAGGACAGGGTGCTGTGAGAACAGGTTGATTAAGTGATGGAAAATTACTTCACTGAGGTGAAGAACTAATTTAACATAGTCACAAAGATGTTGTAGAGTGTTCTTACATCAGTGAATGTTCTATACTCTCGAAAGTTCGTCTGTTCACATTATAGGATATACTTAAAATTTTATTTTGTTATGTGAATTTAATGTTTTGTTTGGGTTTTTTTAGTTTTTAGACTGTAGTACACTAGACTGGACTAGACTACATTTTTTATATCGAATGCATGAAGCATTTGTAAATTGATTTTTTTTTTCCTAAATGATTTTTCAAGCCCTTCTGGCCTCCTTCCTTGGCATGTCAGAATTGAGAAGCCGGTTTCCATGGATTTTTGTGTGTTTGGATTTTAAACTGATTTTCCACAATACTCATATTATTAAAATTATGTAACTTAAATATTTGTGAAAACAAACAAATGCAAAAAGTTGTGGTCAGTCAATATTATTTTATGCAATTTTAATTTTCTATGAACCAGCCTCCATGGGACTAAAGTTAATCAGCTACGGATGTGGGATAAAAATCCATGACCTTTCAGTGGATTCTGCATAAAAGCACCTGAAAATATCAGGTAGGTTTATTTAGACAGCTCAAACTGTAGAAATATGTTGAGTTAATTATAACCTTGAATCATTTCCAGTTCTAAATATATCTGAGCCAAGCACATAGCTTAGGGTAAGCAGGCAAGAGGTGGGAAGCGGCTGGATCTCTGCTGAGCTCTGGAAAGGCAGGTTGGCTGCTGTGGAAGAAGCTGCAGCGTATTAACTCTGTCAGAGGGCAGGTGCAGACATTGAAAGGGACACCCTAAGAAGCAGTTTTTGCCTCTCACAGCTTCCCACATCCAACCAGTACCAAGCCGTAGCTGAATAAATTTTCTAATGATTGCTTTCCATTGCAGCTCAGCCTCCTTAACTCTTCATCCCCATCCATATCTGGAATACAATGATCACGGCTCCTTCTTTTGAACATAACAAAAAGTAATTTAGCCAATGCTAAAGAAGAGCCTTTTATTAGATGATGCTTAATAAGACAAACAGATAAGAAATCTCAGTGCTATTTGTGTCAGCACAAAATTGTGAAGGCTGTTTATTGGCTGGTGACTATCTGAAACTGCTTGTTCTGTCACAAAGAAATTTAATTTCCATCTCCATACTTGTGTTCACAGTAGGCTCATTTGTACAGGTTACACTCCCAGCTTATGCTGTCAGGAGAAGGTTGATTAGCTGGCATGTCTGGCAGCAGGGCAGGGGATAAAAATTCTGAGGTTAGCCACTGTTGCCACTGCTGTAGGATGTGGGTGTCAGCTGAGGAACATCAGCTCTAGATGACACAGCTGTGCTTCAGGTGATACAGAGAAGAGGAATTTCCATTTGAACAGAGCATGTGAAGCATAATTTAATGCTGAAAACACTCAGTCAACATCCGTCATTAGAGGGATGAGAAAAGAAAAAAGTTAAATAGATTTTTCATCTTCTTCCTGATTTTCAGGTAGTACTCCTGCTCTCCTTTTATTTGTTGATACTTATCTGCCAATACAGATGGCACAGATTGCTTATGGTGTCTCAGGATCTAAGGCAATTTTGGGCTAATTGCTATGAAAAAGAGAGTGCATGGATAAATACGGTCATACAGTTGCTCTTGTTTCCTCATGCTCCTTTCTGAACCATCCAATCTGGACACTTACAGAAACAGGAGAATGGGATTTGATTTACTGTAACAATGTCTGCAAATAGGCTATATTTTTATATATATTTGAATATGAGCATCTCAGTAGTAATCATGAGAATAAGGAAGCAGTGTTCTAATTATTTCAACTGTTTCATTCACAATTCTCTCAGTTCCATTAATAATTTTATTCCATACATGTAAGTATTGCTTTCCAGAAAATATGTAGACTGTCTCAACTCCAAACCCAAGAACCCGCAGTATTTATAAAATAACCCGTATCCCTTCAAAGACACAAGCAGATTAATGTACAGTAAGGGAAGTAGCTGCACATTTTTCCTCTCCTCTTTCTGAGGAAATAGCTGTATTGTTTCCTCCCTGTTTAACTCAGCTTTTAATTTCCACTCAGATCCCACAGCTTAGTTAAAAACTCTTTCACCAAAGAAATAAAAGGAACATAACAAAAAAAATCCCCCAAAGAAACAAAAAATTAAGTCCTCCCAGTACCAACTTCATTGCTGATCCTTCATATGAGTTGGATCTAACTGCTTTCTATTGAGAATAAGACAAAACTCCAAGTGATGAGGTCACTAATCTAATTTTGCCTGAAGCAATCTGATAAACAAAATGCCAAAAGCAAAGTGAATATTCTGCAAAGATAATAGCTTGAAGATAGAAATCAGTCATTCAGGGCTGGAGCCAGCTCAACCAAGGACTTATGCACTCAGCTTTAAAGTCCTTTGCAGTCACTCTCCAGGTGTTGAAACATCAAAAATCATATGAAATACCAATATAGAATTTTCTCCTATAATTAATTTTTCAATCCACTCTGGAACAGTCATGGTAATTAAATTTTCTGTCAAAAATCACAACTATATCTCCAAAGACAATGTGGCTTGATGAAACATCAGGAATCAGAATGGAACATCTGCATGTAAAAAATTCTCCTCTGGCACTAAACTTCAAAGGGCTATGAAAGAAAGAGGTACCTATTTTTATGTGTATAATACATCTGCATTCAAACCTGTGAGAGGACTTAACAGAAAGTTGTTTTCTATTTTTAGCAACACTCTTTATGTATTTCTTTTTCCTTTAACTTTGTCCAAATTAAGTAGACCCAAAGAGGCAGATACTGAGCATATTTCATTAGCTTAAGAGAATGTTAAATAAAGACAATAACAAAAGGATATTCATAATGCCCTTTTGTTCCATGAGGAGCAGTCGTTATTTCAAGCAGAGGAGGTGCATTCCTAGCTGCATTCGGTAGAATCCTCAATGCCATTTTTTAAAATTAAAAACACATCACAGTCTAATGCCAGTGATAACAGAGCTCCATGCCTCTCACCTACCCAACCTGTCTCAGGATCCAGGGCTGGACTTGCCCATTCAGCTGATTTTTCTTCAGAGTCAACGAGGCTGGAAATCTCCAGTGGCTCACACACTGCATTTCTTGCCTCACTGTGGATTTAGAGATCCTTTTGGGCACAAAGCATCCCCAGATGACAATCTCACACCAAACACACAGTTTTCAAAGACTGAAAGGTTTGGGTTGATACCACTAGGTAGTTATAAAAACACTTTCATGGGCACCTAAATACTCTGCAAAATTAGAATGGGCTTTTCAGTCATTTGATTCATAATTCATCCTTGTTTTAGTGCATCAGTCAGGACTTTGTATTCCCCTGTTATCAAAACCATACTTAAAACTCCAAAAGTTGATCCTTTACCCATAGCTATCATGTCTAGCAGAATTTCTTTTCTTCTGCTAGAGTTTCTAATAGCTTTTGAAATATGTATCTCTAGTAACCAAAGATCCTACTGACGTGGTGTGAACTACTCTGCTGCTCAAATAGCCAGTTATCAAGGTCATACATTATTTGTCACTTTATGGTCTGTTGGTGGATGTGATGGGAATGTGGAACTCACCTCTTCTCCAGATAACTCCCACTTTGCTATTCTGAAAAAAAAAAAAGTAAAGCTTGAGGTACTTTGAAATTGGCACAGTGTTTTTCATATTGTTTCACCAAATAATTTCTTTGCAATTTCCTTAATAACCAACATTGTTATTTAATGAGGATGGCTTTGTAATGATCTCAAGTTACATGCTTATTTGGAGTGTTTTTTGTAATTACTATCATTATTGTTTTAGGCTATGGTATCATTCACTAATTAGACTCCTACTTGTTGGAAGGCACCAATGAAAGCCAATTTATCACGTGTAAATATCTCTGAAAGGTACCTGCAGCAACTCTGAATAACTAAGGGGAAATTAGGTTTGAATGAGTTTGGCTCAGATTGCTGGATTTATCAGGCTGGATTTGACAACGTGCGTGTTGTTCCCAGCCCCACCCAAAAGAGAAAAAGGCCATAGCACAGCAATTTCTCTTCTGAAAGCAGGATCCCTAACAGGAGCCCAGCAGGTCAGCACCAATCTGTTTGCAGGGAGGCTCAGGGCTGGGAACTAACCCAAGCTGACACGGGAACAGCTGCGGGTGGGTGTCGTGCACCCATGACTGTCTCGAGCACGGGCAAAAACACAGGCTTTATGTCTTTTATGCAGATAGTAAGTGGGCAAAGCAGGAAACTGAGTCTGCCCAACATCCTTTTTAATTTAAGCAAATATAAACATCATGCTTCAAACCAGCGAAACAGAAACATGGTGAACACCAATTTACCAGTCCTTTATGGAATAACTCATTAATTCTGCCAGCACAACGTTGTTTTATTTTTCCTCTTTTTTTCATAAATTAACTTTCCTGACACTTGTCTTTCTATACTTTCTATCACGAGTTGCACACGAGTGATCGCTGTGCAACTTGCTGGCCTCACCTATGCTACCTTTGCTGCTGGAAGAGTAAATAATTCTGGGGAGGCAAAGGCAGGTCCTGAGAGCTGTCAAAGGGGGATTGTTGCCACAGAAACTATGTCTTGCTCTTTGCAGGCTCAGTTAGTTTGTTCTAATTTCTTATGGTCTGAGAAAGGTGGTGTTCCTCTCCTGAAAAATGAAAAACCCCTAGGCAATTGGAAAGTAACAAGGCAACAGTCTAGACACCTGCCCCACCTTTTCATTAGACACAGGGCTGTCTGATCCCAGGGGGCAGCAAGACTGAAGGTGGGATATGTTTTCATTTTCAACGCATGAGGAAAACGAAATTTTTTTCCATCTGCTTCTTCTGTTTGGTGAGTGTGTCATCAGGTAGCCTTTTCACAGGCTTGATTTGAAGCCTGAACTCTTTTTCTAGTCCAGTGACATAGGAAAACAATCTCACTACCAGATCACTGCATCCACAGGTCTCCCTAGACCCACCACACAGCCGTCGTGCCATACAGTGACTTCGAAAACCTCAGTGCTTTGTAAGAATTCATTTAGTAAAAGTTTGAAATAGCCCCAAGGAAACGTCAGGCAAAAAACTTACTGCACTGAAGGAAGACAGGTGACAAACCAAAGCCATGCTAAAAGCACAATGCAAGTTAAGAGGGCACTTGACTCTTGTGGTGTAAGCAAGAAGCAGAATTTGAAGCTTACATTGTGCTCTTTTTCCCAAAAGTGAGAATCAGCTTCATACAGACTTATATTGCAACTTAGAGAAACAAACCTGTTATACAGAAGAGAGAAAACCTGAATTGAATAGGGTAGCTGCAGAAGAAAAAGATTAAATAAGGAGAGAGGGATTTATTTTTCACTGTCTCATATTTGATATTCTTACATGAAACTCATTTCATCTTAGTGCTCTGCAAAGCTTTGCAGAAATTCTGTGCTATAAAATCTCCTGTGTAATCATAAAACATTCAAGTTAAACATATGCTAGAGAAAATAACAAACAAAGATATTAAATGGTCAAGAAGTCTTAAACTCATTTTTCTTTTTACCTCACTACTGTGCTTTCCAGCTGTTGTTTCTTATGATGATGAATTTTGCTGTGATCATTATGGACATTCTTTCAAAGGAAAGGATTATTTTTAACAAAGGGGAAAAAAGTCTTTGCTATTTAAAATGTTTAAAAAAGTCAGGTAGTTTTAGTAAATGGCAGGTAATTTTTTTGAAAAAATATATCTTCTGTTCTTACACAAATTGTTGAAGTTTGCAAATTCTTTCATTGCAGTTCACTTATTTTAATCTTTCTGCAAAGAATAATGCTCAGGGGACGTACACAACCCTTCTGTTGATCAAAGCTGAAGTTCTGGATCTCAAACCACATTTTTACGTGAAGATGACATCGTTCTATGTTTTGTGGTTTATTATTTTGCCAATAAAAACGCTAGGGAAGATCACGTAACAAATGAGTGCCTTCTTTAGTCTTACATTTTGTGTGCATGCATGTGTGTGAGAAAACCAGACAAAACCATGTGTAGTCTCCACTGAGCTCCTGAAATACCAGCCTATAATTTGGATTGACACCAGGCAAGAAACACTGATGATTTTTGGCATTCCCGTGTTTCTGGACTGCCCCTGAGTGACTGTGGAGATTAGACTCTAAATTGGAGGATCAAGACGCTCTCCTCAGCTTACAGCTCCAAGAGTGTTGTGTCTTAACTCCAACCTGAGACAAGATCTCTGCTTAAACTCGCACTTTGTTGCCTGGTATGGAAGGAACTGTGGTGCCTGAGCCTGTCTCGATGGGTCCTCAGCCTGGATGATGATGAGATGAAGGGGACACAACAGAATACTTTTCCTTCCCAGTGCAGTCAATGGGCTACAGAGGCCAAGAAAAGAACAAATTTGAGTGTTTCTGTGTGTAATAACTGCAAACATATCATCCCTAACTCCCAAATCTAAAAAAAAAGATGTTTTTGAGCTTCATCACTCAGGAAAGATAACATTCTTTGTACATTTTTTAAAACAGGATTTTGATTAACTTTACATTTCTCTCGGTCTCCACAACTTTTAGGCAGCTCATTAGACATTTTGCACAACTTGAACAACAATTAACTCCTTTTGATTATCAAAAATATGTGAGAATCTGGGAGGTCCTGTTGTAGTCAGCCTACTGCTCATTGCTGTTTCCATTGCCCATTGATTAACTTTTAAAGTAAGGCTTCCCCAAAGTAGTAAGTTGATAATTGGATTTGTTAGACCTCTACCCAATGCAGTTCTTTCTAATGGATTGACATTAGTTTCCCATTAAATACCAAAAACATTAATGGGAAGAATTATTACAAAGCATTAAACAATATAAATACCTGCTTTAAATGCTCCCACTTTTCCTGAATTGTCACACACTGAATAGAAACACACTATGGAATGATATTGGGGAAAAAATACTTGAAAAATATATACAAATTACATGAAAATTATGAATTCTTTTGCTCCATCAATCTTTATATCAATATGTACAATCAGTACCTATTATACTACATAGATTTGATTGAAAGCTGCCTGAATAGACATACTTCATTTGTTATTTAGTGACAACATACTCAAAACAAGGACCTATTTTGCAGTAAGTTTTAAACCACTACAAAATAAGGAACAATTGTGCTTTCTACTCTCCTTTCTTTGAGTTGTCCCACATGGATAGAGAAAACCTCTATCTGTGCGCTCTGGGATGATGAGAGAGATGTAGAAGTTTGCCCTTTTGCATGATCAAGGCTTAAGTATCACTTCAAGATAGGCATTTTAAAGGTGGATGGGACAAATTTTCTCCTGAGGGTTCCTATATCTTTTCACTGACAATACAAGGTCTCAGCTTAGATTATATGCATAATTTTCAGAGCTATAATAATTTATAGTTAAAGGACAATAATATTGTTTGAAGAAATGAGAGTTAAACTTGGAAAACTGGAAGGAAAGACATTTGAGGGAATAATTCAGTTTGCAGAATGAATTCTTTTTCAAGCCATGGCCGTTCTGTTTCTGCTGTACTAAATGTGTATTTAAAACCTGGCTATTAAGTTAAACAGCATATCTCCTTCAGCCACACATTTACTCAATCATATTAACAATTTGCTATTTTCTAGGAATGTTAGATTTGGAAGCCTAACAAGGACTGGATAGTTCCTAAACAAGGACTGGATAGTTCCTACACCATAAGACACACCCTCGAAATCCTCAATTGCGTAACGAAGGACAAACTTTGGCATCTGCAGTAACCAAAAAAATCCTGGAGACAGTGCATTAACTCAATCACTCTTTTTGCATCACACAGTTCAGTTAGGGAAAATGAGGCAAACTAATGATAACTTGAATTACTTTTTAACTTCTGTGGGTCATCCCCCCCACTGCATATCTCGGCAAGTACTTTCTGGTGTGCGTTGCTGGTTGTTGTCCACATCAGAGGAATAATGTGCCATCTGATGGGAAATACACAACTCCTGTGCCTTTGTCCGTGCCCGAGACAGTCTGTGCATGCCACGCACCGCTCGGACCCGCAGCTGTTCCCGTGTCAGCTTGGGTTAGTTCCCGACTCTGAGCCGCGCTATGAACAGATTGGCCGTGACCCGGCGGGCTCCTGTTAGTGATCCCGCTTCCAGAGGAAGGATCGCAGACCACACAGCACTGGTTGTCTAGCGAGAAGGAAAACAGGTTATCCAAATTAATTTGATTTTAATGAGATAGGCACCTGAGCTGACATATTTTCCCCTTATTTATTAATTTGAGAGTATCCACAGAAAACTATCTTTTACCTTCAGGAAGTATAGAAAGTAGAACACCTTACACATTCATTTTCAGTTCTAGCAAAGCTAGGGGTTTTATTCTGAAAAGACTAAACATTCACTCTCTAGTGCTTGATGTTACGATCATGTATCTGTCCTAATTAATATTATTATTTTGCATGCATTTTCATTATTTTGCATGCATTTTCATTATTTTGTATGCATTTGCATGCTTTGCACACCTGTTTCCTTCCCAAATTAACTTTGTAAAATGTTAGTTCTAAGACAAACACATTTATCATCTGCTATATGAATCTGTATTGATTTTTTTCTGATTACCACACTAATTGAATGATCCAAAGGAGCAGAAATAAATTAAGTCTCGTTGTTTTCATTTTATCATTAATTTTGCATTTGAAAGTGTAAGTGAATCAGATTAATATTCTTTCATACATATCAAATGGCTTGGGAAAGATAAGCACAGCTACTCCCCCCTCAGAAACAAGGACATTGAGGTTTGTATCCAATATTTAACCAAATGGTAATATTTTACAGATAACAAAATAATCACATTGCAGGACAATAGAATTTTGAGTTCGAAGTAAGTTATTACCATCAGCTAAAATTAAATTCCATGTGTGTTGACAAATCACTAATGGTGAACAAAATTATTCAAAAGAAGCAATGCAGATCAATACGACTAATCTTTCAAAATTGTGGGGTTTTAATGCTGAATTACTGTTGAAAGGTTTAATAAAAAAAATGGTGATGAGAATAGTTGCTTGGTAATTTTTTAAAAAATGCGTAAATTAGTAATTCTTACTATTTTATGGTCATATGGTCATACATTTATGGGCATATAACAGACATGGAAGGTCTGTTCAAGCATTTAATTGGCTTTAAAAGAAACAACTATGAGAAATTCATTAGGTATTAGTTAATTACTAAATAAAAAATTGACACTTACTAATTATTTTGGTTGATATCTTCCTTGGCCTAAACCACGATTTCATTAATGTGTTTTATACACATGAGTACAGCTGGATTTTAGAATACAGCTGTTTGCCTAAGAAAGTGCAGTGATCTGTCATCTGTACACAGGGGCTTTTATACAAATTATGCCTGATTGCTGCTAACTTCACAGATGTTTTGATCCAATAAAAGATTTCTTCCAAATCTTGTCTGAATTTACTTTTGCTTGCAAATAAAAAAAATCGTCTCCTTTTAAGACAATCTATTCTGTTGCAGAGTTCACAGTGAAAAAGGTATAAACTATAGTGACATCTATTAATACTGCTGTTAATGCTGTAAGTAATTAAAAAACAATTCAGAAGACATTTGAACCTTTTGGACTCTTTGACATTGATGTCATTCCCATGACCACACCCCCAGTAAGTTTGGACAGAACCATTTCTCTTTCTTATTTTTGTGTATCATAGAGGATTTCAAAAGAGCAACAAGGCACTCAAAAATAAAACATCACAGGGAGATTATTTGAGTTCTTGTGTGATTATAGTCACTGGCTTAGTGCCAGCTAACACCTCCTGAGGTGTAGTATAATTGCCCAAAACTTCAGTGCTTGTCATATTTTATTTGTTAAGGGTCTGTCAACATTATCACTATAAATCCTATCTAGCAATGATAGAAAAGTGATACTCATTTTAGTAGGTGTGAATACATGCAGGTATATGCATTTGATATAAACATATATATCCATATGTAGCTACATACATAAGGTGTGTATGTGGTGTATGTAATATATATTTCTATATACATAGAGTTTATTTATTCATGTAACAAATTTATTGTTGTATAGTAGTCATACACTACATGTAAAACTATATTGCAAATATATTGAATATATATGTATAAAGGTACAAAAAGATTTTTCATGTATATACATATATTAACTCTTTTGTTAATGCCATAAATACCTGCATGTATATTTATGTCTGTCTATTAATTGCAGCCCATTTGTACCTGTTTATAAGTAGGAATTCATTTAGATTCCATAGTGGGATATTCTGTAGATTAATGTGTTGAATGTTAACGAAACATAACCTTCAGCACTCAAATATTTTTTACTAACATGTTCACAGTGGATGACCTGATAGTATAATGCCTAATCAATTTATAAATAAATAGAATCTAAATAATATCAATACAGTATTTAATATCTGATCAATGAAGAAATTAAATAAATATTTATAGATTTATTTCTTTTCTAATAGCATAGGGTATTCTCAAATAACAAGAGAGGAGTGATAGATAAACTAGAGACAAAATAAAGGTGGAAAGTAGAACAACAAGACATCAAAGAACAGTGGAACGTGGAGCAGGAGAGAGAAAGAGTGTTTTGGGGTTAAGAGAGACTGCAACTATGAGATTTGAAAAATATTTAGAGGAACTTGTGTGAGGTAGAGTTCAAACTTTCTTACTTCAGAGGAGCTAAGATAAGGATATGTTAACCAATCTTAATAAATATTTGGTAGAAATCTATGATGTTAAGTGCACTAAAAGAATACAGAACATCCTATTAACCAGGTCACCTACACTATTGCATTCACTTTCAATGACACAAAACTCAATGCCTCATCCCCTTTGTGTCAGTTGAGAACTGAAAAATACCCACCTCAATAGGAAATCCAGCCCATCCTAAACTGCAGAGTCAGTTATATTGGAATAAAGCTATCTAAAGATTTACAGAAAGTCCCATATATTCATGAATAGCCTTTGCATTCAGTGGGGAGGAGTGAGGGGAGGGGTGTATTTGTGTGCAGGCACTCTCTTTCATTTCAGCAAGAGTACTGAGTCACTGACATTCTTGTATACAGTAAAATGCCAACTTCCTCACCTGGAATCCAGGCTCTGGGAGTGCTGCATCAGTTACTCTGCAGCAACTGGATTCTCATGACCCATCAGGATAATGGAATGGAAAAAGAAATAGCAATGGCTTTCCACATCTAAATTAAGAGTATAGATGTTGCAATTTTCAGTTCAGTGTGCTGTACTCTAAGATCTGTACCAAGAGGTCTTTTATAGGCAAACACAAGAAGGGTTCATGTTGCCCTTTAAATCCTGTATTACTGAACGATGAATGAATGAGCGGATCTAAGTCTAGTTCATTAAAAACCTCTATAGGTGATAGACATTTCCACACTGCTGAATTGCTTTGCATTATCAAAGATGAGCCTCTGATTCAAATTAATGAAGTTGTAATGGTTTAGAAGTAATTCAAATTCATGGATCCAAGGATACAGAGAAGTCCTCATGTTGGATATCCACAAGCCTCGTTTAGAGATGGCTGATTTAATTTTTAGTATCTCTGATCTCTGACCTAACGAAAGGTTTAATACAGCAAGAACTGCTTGTGTTCTTAAGTGCTGTCTTAAGACTACATTGTGAGCTTGCCCTGCTCGTGTATCACTTCAGAGAGATTTCTCTGAATCCATACCGGCCCCACAAGCGGCACTGTTGATATCCAGAGGCTGGATAGTCCAGATGGCAGTGAATAGCCTCAATTACAGATCTGGGTGGTAGTTTGTGCCATGCTTGCCCACACTCGCAATGCAGTTTACTCCAAGTGGACCAGCTCAGTCAATACATACTCAGAGGGTGAGCTATTCCTTATAAGAGCCCTTGGTGAGCAGCATAACAAACATCCCACTGCAGTATTTTTCCACACGTTTTCCAGTTCACTGAAACATTCCATTTTACTTCTCAAGAAAGAAGACAATCCAGAAAGTGGATTTTTTTTCCCTGAAGGATATCAGCTTCATGGCATCTTTTTTTCCCTAAATCGAGACTGAAACTTTTAAGGCTACACAAGCTGGACATATCTTGAGGTAATGCATGATGGATGTGTGAAGCAGAGGATATGAATAAAGAAATACCAATGGTTATAAATAAAAAAGTCTAAGGGGCAAAGAATGGTTTTCATTCACTGTGATCAGCCAAGCACAAAGCCTGATTCAGTGTGAATGGGCATGAGTGAAGCTATCTAAATAGAAGTAAATATGACTATCAACAGAAGATTAGGAATGTGCATGGAAAAGTGTGACATGGTATTTATAAGAATTACAGATGGCAATGAGAAAGGAGTTTTAATTTTTTTAGTACAAAAAGCAAACACATTGCACTTTTTCAGAATGTGAAACTCCACTTTGTGAATGAGCCCTTTATTCCAAGGCAGAAGCATGCAGGAGAAATGAAGCATATTTGTAGGTGTGTCTTTGAAACATCTGCTTGTTTCAAACACAACATGTGAATGTTAAGTAGATTTTTGTAAAACCTAAATGGATGTGCTTTTTACTTCTGGGCTTTTGCTAATAACCCATAGGTGCGACCGTACACTTTAAACCAGAAAAAGTATTATGTGAAACCGTGTAAGTTTACTGGTATTAGTTTATTACCAATGACACCAGGAAATCAAATTTCTTCAGTATCAATAATATATCTAGCAAATTTTCTTACAATGTCTCTTACATATTAGGACACTTTTACTTTAATTTGTGCATTTATTTTATTTAATTAATTAAATTAAATTAAATTTTGTTTTATTTTATTTTATTTTGTTTTGTTGTTAACCACTACAGGGAGTAGACCTGAAAATGGAAAAATCTGTACAGAAGTTCGTGTAGCTATATGTCTGATTTTATACATGCCTATATATATATATATAGTTATGCACATGCATAGTTCCCCTATGATAACTTATTTTAGCAGTTAACAATTACAGGATACAATTGAAATCCTGCACTTCTGTTTATTTGGCTCTGGTAGGATTTCTGTTTCCATCCATATGCACCATTCTCTGAATTTCTCCTGTCTTCTCCAAGTACACACAACTTTGAACAGAAACAAGCTTTAACTCTATTACTGCCTCTGTCTAAAGTAGAAATAGAATTTAAGGGGAACATGACGTATCTTAATCACATTTTGATTATTATGAATTACAGGAGCTTCCACCCATGTTTGGGGCAGCCTGAGTAAAATGAAATTGCTTTTCTTGCCTCTAAAAAGATTGTTAGTACAGCCACCTTCCTATGTAATATCTTTCTGAAGAGCAGCCTGTCTTATTCACAAAAATAGAAAACCTAGAAAAATAAATTAAGATTTAGATTTTTAACTTGTGATCAATTTGGAAAATTTGATGCCAGCTGAATTCATATTTGATATTCACACTGCATTCAAGGTGCAAAGAAATAGGAGCCACAACATCAATAACGCAAAGCTAATGTATATGTCAGCTTTAATATTATACCTGTATTATTGGAATTCTTGGTTCAATAAAATCTCTGTGTTTAACCATGATATAAGCCTTAATATGAAATCTAACTTTTCACAAAATATTTGGAGACCGGTACATCATTTATCTTAATCACCTGGATGTTCTCTGGCTATAGATTGAAATTAACTCTTCTAAGGCAAGGAGGGGTTGCTCTAGAGCTGTCATTTTTCACTATAAGTAATCCCAACCGTTTGTATCCCTGATCCCTGAACTGACATAAAGACCTACCTGACATGGGAGATGAGTTTCCCCTGTGACTGTGTCCCACATTCTTCCTCCTTTGAAACTTACACATGGCTATGCTTCTAATGTTAAAGAACACTGGTGCTCAAGAAGAAAAAAAAGCTGGTGACATAGTATCTTCTCTACCCGTAGTAACTGGTGAAAATGTAGAGCTATAGCTATTTAAAATTTTACTATCCCTTGCTACCAATGGAGAAATGCTCTTTTATCAAGTACTTCTTTTGCAAATGTATATCCTTACTCAGTGTGAATTTTTCACGGTGTGTGCTTTATGTACGTGAGACAGAAATGTTCCTTCCTTCACTGAAAAAACAAGATGCATACTTTAACACTCCAAAAAGGACCCTATATTTTCAGATATAATATTCTTGTTGCTCAGATAATTGCAATTAATCAGAGCAAGAATAAAACTCAGGTTGTGTTATGGTTACAAAGAAAGGGGAGTGGAGTTTCAGTGGTGAATATTCAATACCATTACATCACTGTTGTGAGCATGGAGGTGATGGAAGCAGGACTTTAAGCAGAACTTTTTATTTTGTCCCATTCATGGAGGAAAACTGGTGTTGTGCCCTTTCAAAACCAGGGAGAGGAAGTGGAGGGCTCTCTTTTTCTCTCTACCAGCTCCAAATGCATCTCCCTGCAAGTCCCCAAGGGAGGTCTTGACCAGTCTGAACTTTTTCCACACTGAGTTTTTTGTTTGTTTGTTGTTTGGGTTTTTTAAAAACCATTACAGGTATGTACTATGTCTTTAACAACAATAAACCTCCCAACTGGATGCATATGTTGGCTCAGAGATTTAACTTTTACTGGCAAGGTTGTAAATGTTAACTAAGAACATCTTCCAGATTTGTGTCAGATGGACCGATGGTACATACGGTGCATACAGGACGTGCAGGAATTAAGTAATTTGAACTGGATAACTCTTCTTGTTGAGCTCTTGAAATTTTCCTGGGTTTCAGATCATAGATATCTGTTGTTTAACTTCTTGCCAACAATTTTGACAAAAGTAAGACGTCCTTAAAGTAAAAAACTTGTTTGTTTTGGGGTTTTTTTGGAGGATGGGGATGGAAATTATGTAAAAAGTGCCAAAAGTACAATCTCACAAGTAGCCCATTTCCTTTCTGGACTTCTCTTTGCAGTTAAAGGTATTTTTGTATTTTATTTGTTGGTTACAAGATGTAAAATAAGTTAAAATATGTGTGTCCATGTCTCTGTGCATCTTTGTATAAAACAGAAACTATCAATAATGATGTTCTTGCTTTTTTCAGTCTTATCCGGGGGCATATTGTTGTTTATGTCCTTCCCTTTTGACACTATAATCCTTCCATAGCAGTGTCACATGCAGTTTAATTTTTCTTCTCTATGTTTTAATTGCTATAATCAGTGCAAATACTTCCTCATTTAAATGCATTTCCCTCTGTGCAAGCATACACATACAGACCTACAGAAAACAGTTTTTTCCAAATGTAATTCAAATCACCAGAGTGAAATATCTAATAGCAACTGTAACTGCTGAAGTGAAAATAAAAGCCAGAGCCTTACCTTGTCACAACAGACATAAAGCAGGATAGGAAGCACTGCACAGTAGCCTTTGCATTTTCTGGAATAAAATAAATGAGGAACTTCTGGATACATGAATTTTTTTCAGATTTATTTTAATATTACGGGGTTCCTGATAGTGTTCAGCAAGGAAATAGCTGAGCACACAAGCAGCTTCAATGTTTATTCTCATTTCACTTCACCTCCGAAGTAAAAAATTATGTTAATTCTATGGGTGGGGAATTGTCTCAATTTAGAAGGCATTTATCACATGTGAACTTAATGAGATAGATAGCATGCTAGTAGAAAACATCTTATGTTAAAATGGGCATCAATACTTCCATTACAACACTGGGTTTCTCAGTAATGATTTCAGTACAATGTCTAATTTTACAAAGATTTAATAACGAACACTTTATTTTTGAAATATGAAGGTGCAACTTCTATTGACCCTGTGGCTTGGTTTGGTTTCACTTTGGTATTTCCTAAGGCTGGACAAGTGCTTTCATTTTTGGATTCAAACCCTGTTGCTTAGTTTAACTAACTCTTCCAGGGGTCGGCTCACATATCTGACTCTGAGCTGTGTTACCCCACCTTTTATAAATAGTACTCAAAAGTAGTCACAGTGGTCTTTGCATAAATAAACTTGTGCATTAATTAGGTGGAGTCCACGGATTTTCCAGCTCGCCAAACCCTAGTGTGAGCTGATACATACACACAGAAAAACTCTGTCCAGAAGTGGAGCTAAAAGTCTGTCCTGATAATCACCATGGAACCCTGTTACCATCCATTGACATTTCTGCATATCTCTTTCCATTAAACTGGTGCTATTTCTGGCTTGTTTCATGTCCCAGCACTACAAAAATTAGCTTCTGTTTACTGGTTCTTTTTTGGGTTTTTGTTGTTTTCTTTTTTTTTTTCCCCCCAAACTGGTAATTAGGAACACCAAGAATAGAACTGAGACAGCTCTCTGTCCAAATGTGACATAAAAATTCTTAAACTATTGCTACTGGACATCATCATTCAACATGGTGACTTTATTAATTTTTGTTACACTTATCTGTCTTTTTGCAGGTAGCAGACTGCTTTTTATAAATGTTTTAATTTTCCTTATTATTCAAGTATCAATTTTCCCAATTATTCAAGTAGCAACTGGGCTCATGATTCTACCATTCAGCAATGCCCTTCTACTATTTGACAACTGTACTGCAGTTTGTATTTTCTGTCACATTCAGACAAAAAATGTGTTTCAGCCAGTAAATGATTCAAATCCCGTGGCAAGTAATGAGTCTTTCAAATTCTGGGCTTTGGATCATATTGAACACATGTATTAGCTCTAGATTTTAGACTAGCAAATATGAAAAGAACAATCAGTTTTATTGCTGCCTTACAGACTTAACTTTCATTTCATTCTTCTAAATGAGAAAAGGGTAAGAAAAGGGTAAAATGAGAAGGAAAGAACTTCTTGTATACATAAGTGTTTGTCTATAAGTGTTGGCTTGCCAATAAATTGACACATAAACAGTTCCTATGTACACATTTATCATAACAAAAAGCAACTCTAAAGTGCATGGGAAAGCAAAGGGAATAGAAACATGGATGGATCACTTTGCTGGATTTAGCAATCATGTTTGTGAATACATTATTCTATTTACTGTCCAGCAGTAACCAAGAGTGAGAGAAACCTTTTCTAAGTACACCTGCCTTACAATTTAGCTGGGGAGAAATCTTCTTCCAGATGGCCACATAACATAACAGAAATGAGGAAAAAAATAAATCAGAACTCTCANAAAAAAAAAAAGAGAGAGAGAGAACAGAGAGAACAAAGCAATTGTAGTGGGCTCTTTTTATATATTTATTTTGAATCAAAGGTCAAATAGCAGCTACTGAATTACTCATGGAAATCTTATCCCTTAATTTGTCTTGAGATTACAGTCATGGTTTTCAGAACCATACAATTCCACATTATGTTCCAAGCTATTATTATGACTATGGAAAATTGCGCTATTTTCTTGGAAAAACGTTAGTGACTTGGATGTGGCTCTTAACTGTGGGACATAGCCCTGCATTGAGGACCTGAATAAACCAGGTCGTTTAGAGGGACACAGTTGGGCCACATGCTGTTGGGATAAATTCAGTCTTCAGTTGTGTTTGCTTTTATTTAGGGCTATACAAGGTAGAAAAAATCCCGTTGCATATTTTTTAATGTGCATACAGTCCCTAATGTGTAGTTATAAAACCCTGACCCTGCTAGAAAATAATTGCTAGAATATCTTCAAATAATTTGTCTTATGAAATATAGTAAAATTATTAGTCTCAGGTCAAAATTTAATTGCAAAAGCTGGAAAATATCACTTAAATCTAACTGAACACTTTAAAGGGCATTCTGAACACAAACTGATAAGCAAGAATCAGAAAAATTAATACATTTATTTTAGAACGGTACCAAATACATATAATGTAATACTACAGTAAGTATCACCAGGTGGCACTGTTACAAATATATTGATTTATCTTGTCAATTGATAACAGCTGGGTGACTGTGATAGTAATCCTGATGTTTTAGGGGTTTTTTTCCCCTCCTTATTATTTGCTCAGTAGTTTTCTTTATTTTGTTTGGTTTGTGACTTGGAAGTGACACTACCAGAGAAGGCAAGTGTGTATTTCTATGTGTGCTTACCTGTGTGGTTTCCAGCCTCAACATCAATTTTTCCTTACATGGTGTGCTGCAGTATTGGAATATTGGGAGAGAAAACAACAGCAAGAAATCCAACACGATTTTACAGGTTTATTTTACAGAGACGCTGTTACATTTATTTAAGCGGGAGTTTTCCCGCTTATGACAATCCTGTTAATTACAGACCGAGGAAACTTCAGCGCTGTGTAACATCAGTTAATGTAGATTTGCTCTACCAGATCATTCCTAATCTAAAGCAGGTTAATTTCCAGGAGGTGCTTATGTTTGCTTTAAGCATTAGAGACATGGTTATCCTTTCAGGTGTGGCCTGTAGGCAAGGAGGATTAGCTTTTTGCACTGATACGGTCTCTCTAGATGTACTTAGGTATAATCCCCAGCAAGCATGCTATGTGCCTCCTGTCTGATAGCAGCTAGAGAGCTGCCCTAGTTGGCCCAGGAGCCTTTCTTATTGCCCTAAAATGGAGTTTAATTCAGACTTTATATTAATGATATTGATGTCCATGTTCCAGGGAAACAGGTCCCTGAGGGAGTGACCACGGGCAGGTCAGAGAACAGCTCTGTTTTGTTTTTACTAAGACAGTAATTGCTTTAGTTCAGGCAAAACATAGAGCAGGTAACATAGAAAGCAGGGCAGGGGAAAAGCACAGAGTGACAGGAGCAGTAAGTGGCCTCCCCTTCCATACAACCACACTGAACAGGCAAAGAACTGAAAGGAGAAGCACAAAATCCCAAGGAGCGTAAAAATGGGATAAACCTTGAAAATAGACATTTTTGCTGAACTCAGTAGGTCAGGAGATTCTGGGATTTAGATCACATTATCAAAGAAACAAACTGAAAATACTCCCAGTCCAGAGGAGGCTTTAAGAATGCTTTAGAAATATGGTCAGCCATGAAAAAATAAAAACACAAACAAAGAAACAAGCCCAAAATGCTGAACGATATCAGTTCTGGCCTTACCAGTACCAAGAACAGCAGATGAAAAAAACATGCAAGAGAATTGAGGCAAAAGGCATGAAATTGGGAGTCAGAAAATACTGAGTGACATGCTTAGAGATAAAACTCAGTGTTGCTGATAAATCATGGAGGTAAAGGTGTCTGAGGGAGGCTGATTTAGGAGTACAGAAAGAGATAATCTGCAGAGATGCAGTGTCACACAAGCAGGGTTTGGAGCCCTGTGTTGTGAAATCAGCCACGGCTCCCACACCAACCATCCTGGAAAACCATGCAGGAGGATTTGAGCTGGAGCAAAAACCCCTCACACCTCGCACTGGGGTAGTGATGCTTCCACCAGCCTGTGCAAATTTTCTGTCACATGTACAGCATGTTGCAGTGCTATTCTTGCTTTTCAAAACAACAAACTCAACTCAGGGGGAAAAAAGCCAAACCACAAATCCCTGGCTGAACTTCTATGTGAATAAACTCTTCTTGTGGGTGTTATATAGCAAAATAAGACACTCTCCACAGCACATGCAGAACCTGCTTGGAGAGTTTGAACTAAGCACAGGAGCTGAGGTTCATCTTTCAAACCAGACACGATATCCCAGTCCAGATAAACAAATGGAATGAGCTACCTGTGCTGTTATGGGAAACACTCAGAAATCACCTTAAGATGGTAACAGCTGAAGAAAGGCTGGTCTTTGACTGTTTGTCATGGCAGTTCCATGGCCAGTGTAAGTCACACACAGTTAAAGACTTAATGCAAAGAGGGTATCACAATGCATGAAGCATCCCTGAATACTGATCACAAAGACCCCGAAGCCTTCAAGGAGTTAGCAGGATCCCTTAAGAAGCACACATGTATCTGCATTCGTTGTTCATCCCTGTCACACACAGCTGTAAAATTTGCAGTTGCAGTGACAGAAAGCAGCTAAGGAAACCATCAGCAGCTAAGGAAACAAGGGAATGTGGGCAAGACAAATGTATTCATTCTGTGGGATAACACTGTGACAACAGCCAGAAAGAGAAATGGTGGAATTTGGATGGGTCCTAATTGCAGTAACTGCAGAAAGGCTAAGCTGTGACATCAAATGGTCAAGGCCAACCAGTCCATTTAAGGTAATCCCAGTAGGAGGGACGGTTACTGACAGGTCAAATTAGAGGAAGAATGATACTAACTTTGAAGTTCTGGCTCACCCTGGGGCAGGAACAAGTTTCATTGCCTACCTTTTGGAATAAGGTCAGCCAGCAAAGTGTTACCACAAAAGAACAAAGACTACTTGGAAACCTTACAGCCATCCAGAAAATAACTGATGACACAGTAATAACAACATCAATTCCTGTGAAACACTTATCAGTGCCGAAGACAAGAAATGAATTTCATACTGAAAGATCACAATTTAAGCAAATTTTGTATGTGATTATTTCAATCCTTCCTCTTCACTGTGTGGTTTGCATTTAGCCACAGAGTTTTAAAGAAGGGCCAGGTGTTTCCAGATCTTCCTCTTACAACTCCTCCATGAGATTTTTACATGGAAATGTGCTTTATTGAGAGTTATTTAAGTATTTAACACACAAACAAGTGAGCATTAAATATTTATCAGCAAAAAATCAGAATTTCTCTGCTAGTTTTCTCAGAGATGCTGTTTGAGAGGTAATTTTCTGGAAAGCTTTTGAAAGAAGAAAGAAAATATTATATTGTGACAGACTCCTATGAAAAATTTGTCACATCTTGTTACCAATGCAGTGATAACTCTATTAAAAGAGGCAAAATGTGTCTCATACTTTGTAAGGGATACCTTCAAAATATTTTGCTTTTCTTCTCAGTTTCTAAGATGTTTTAAATGGCTTAAACTTTGTATTTTCACCGATTCCATGTTCCTTTCCATTTCCCATCCAATTTGACCATGAACACTCCCCATCATGGGGCAACCACAACTTCTCTGGGCGACCTGTTTAATTATTTCACCTCTCCCATAAAAAAACCCATTTCTTCCTTAGGACCAGTCTAAACCTACCCTGTTTCAGTTTAAAACCATTGCCCCTTGACCTAGCACTAGAGACCCTGATAAAAAGTCTCTGCTTTTCTTATAAATGATAATTGTTCTATGAAGGGTCTTTAAAAAAAAATGAACTTCTTCCCAGTGATGTCTAGAATTCTGTATTGGTAAAAGGTCTTCAGCACGAAGCAGCAAAAGGAACAGATGTTGCTGTCTCATGCAGAGGCACTGTGAGCCCCAGAAACTTCTTTACATTGCTGTGCCTCTTCCTGTCCCCACAGGATTTTGTGATTTGTTTACTCCCCAGTCTTGTTTCATGGTTCTTCTCGTCACCTTGGTGATATTGTGACATTTGGGAAGCAGTTAAGAAGGCATAACAAAACAAAAAACAAAACAAAACAACAAAAACCCAAAACAAACAAAAAAACTCCAAACCAAACCAAACCCAACCAAATAAAAAGAAAACAACCCCCAAAACAAACAAAACAACAACAACAGACAAACAACAACAAAACAAACAAACAAACAAAACCAACCAAACAAAAAAAAACACACAGAAAATTTTACCTGTACCTTCATTTGTTCACCAGGGGAAGTTGCCTGGAGAAATGACAGGGACCCTGTGGTGCAGCAGCTCTGGCAAACGCGAGTCCTGGCTTCTGAGCCAGATGTCACAAACATTTAAACAGCTGCCAGGGCCTTCTCAACCTGTCATCAGGCCTGACCTTAAACCCAGCTTAGTTTTTAAATGTTAGAGGGGGAAAGAAGGTGGAAAAAATTTTTTAAAAAGCCCCAACAGGGTAAAGTTACACAGCTGCCTGAAATATTAAATTAAAAGACTGAACATCTGTTCACTTGCTTTTCAAATTTTAACGGTTTGGAGAGATATTCTGTTGTCTTAGATCCTTAAGAACATCTGAGACCCACGCAGCTTCAGCACCTGTGAAAAACTCTCTCTCAAAACACGCAGACTCTTCAAAGCTTATTGCTCCTGTTCTCTGCCAAACATATGTCGCCCAACACCTCAACAAATTATTAATAATATTTAGGATGTACTTGACTTCTGCACAGTGAATTTCCTGAGCAAGCACCAAAACACTGCTTAAGCACCAACAAGATTTTATTGCATGGAGTCAGAAATGACCATGAAATGGACCAAAGAAACTCCTGGAGAATTGGCTATCAGGAAATAAACAAAGTATTACATTGGTGTGGATTTGGTTTGCATTCATTTTAGGGTTGGTTTTTTTAGCTACTCTTTCTTTTTAATTTAAAAATTTAAACTAATTATTGTGTGCCAGGCATGGTGTATATTGAACTTGTTGGCTTCCTGCCACAGGATACTATTGACATAGTTAAGGGAATTATGAGTGGGCATGGGAGGGAAGTATTAGGTGTTTATATGAATAAGTATAGCTCCTGCAGTTAAACTGTATTGTTTCTATTTATATTGGCACTCAAGCCCTCTGTTACAAAACACAGGATGTAAAATAGAGAGCAGAAAATGTGTGCTCTAAACATCACTGTAATTTTAGAGCTAGATGCTTGGACTGTGCTTCTGGGACCAAATATAAAGCACAAAGGTATACTTGGCATATTTTTGCAATGCCAGACTTCAAGAGAAGGCAGAAAGTGAAAAGAAAAAAAAAAACCTGGTCAGCAAGATTTCTGTTTAGATTTCTGTTTATATTTCTATTTTCATTTCTAATGGGTTTCCACTGGAAGTATTTTTTTTTTTTTGCTCCACAGGCTTTCCTTTGGTTTCCACAATTTACATCTTTGATGCTCTGAAATTTCAGCTTTAATTCCACATCTGGAATGTTGGGGTTTTGTTTAAAGATGATCTAAATGTTGGTGATATTTCTTTCTATATATAACTTTAAAAAGATTGTGCCTAAAGATATGCTGGCTATAAGTGAAGCTATACTGGCTTTCTTGCCACTCATGCATTGCAATATGGTTTTAATGTTTTATAAGATGATGATTCAAATGAAAAAATGCGTACCAGTGAAAGTAAACAGGTACAATTAATAATAATGGCAATGATAATAACAGCATTAATAATGCAAATCCCACATAAGTCCCTTCAAATTCTGCAAAAGATAAAATGCAATTTCTAAAACCCCCTAAAACTATTAATAAATCTTCATTAAATATTAAAAAAAATAGAATCAAAGCAAAAGATTGCAGGAGTAAAAAGCTATTGCACTTTATAAGAACTATTTCATCAGATCAAAGGGTAAGCATTTTCAAAACAAACACAAACTCTGAAGAAAGTTCAGGATCTGGGCACAGGGAGCAGTTAAAAATGGAAGAAATTATATGAACAAAAAGCAGAGTAGAGAATATTACACATTGCTATGAATTCATTGTTTCCCACTGCAGGAAATAAATTAATTCCTGGCTATTTATACAAAGGAAGTAACATCATCAGGTATTGTTTTATGAAAGGAAAGCTAGATCATGAATAGAAGAGCCTGTCACCTTGCATTATTTTTGAATGGTGGTGTCTCGCATGCTCTCATACTGTCACACACACACTTACCATGCAGAGAACACTCCTACAGAATGAAAATCTTTTTAAACTCTCATTTCCTGCTTTAAACTAATTCAAAACCGAAAAATGAAAAAGTATGGCTTAATAATAGAGCATTAGGTACACACTGTGAAAATAATCCAACAAAGATAAGAAGAAAATTGATTTAGGAAGACATCCTTTAGGAAAGTAATCCATCGCTGCCTGGAAGCCGAGGCTTAGGTGCAGTAAATTTCAGATATTAGGAATATTTCGGCCTCATACGTGTACACAGCTCTATGACTACAGACAGGGTGCCCTAATTACAGATATGGGCTGTATAATGGCCTTTGGTTGAGCTGTGCAGTTTTAGATGCCATTCCACATTTAACATTTTTGATGGAAGACCTGTGTGCTACTCATTCCAACGCTGGCACCCTCAAGTCATATTTCTTCCCTTGTCACAAAGTATTTATTTTTATCAGCAGCTTGTCATTCAAGTATGTTTTTAAAAAATGGGAAATAGGCAGTGGTGGAACCTCAACGTGAACTGTGAAGATAATGTCTCTCAGTTTAGTGCCACTCTTTGATTATTGTACATTCATGAATAATCAAATACCTGTTCAAAGACTCCAGGCATCGGAAGGGAGAGAAGGGATGGAAGGCATAGGTGATATTGAATTTTTCACTTAGTCTCACAAAACATCCTGTTAATAATTTGGCTCTCATCCCAACTAGACACAACACATTTTGAAGTTGTCTTTCTCCCTGGCTGTGTCAGATTTGGCAGCTGTAACAAAATTTGGCTGAAGTAGGTTGAAACACAGTGGATAGGCTTAATGACACTGGAGATCTTGAAGTCTGAAGCCTAAAATAATAAAGCTAAAGGCATGTTAAATTCATTCCTTCTCTGATTTGTATGAACGCTGAGGGAGGAAACAGAAGCTGCTATAGTAAAAATAACATTTGTTAATCCATATTATAGTAACAAAAAAATTATATCTATGTATATGTGTGTATGCGTATATATAGAAATAGAAATATATATCTACACACACATTTATATATATATACCTATATATACACACACATTTATATATATACATATCTATATATATACAGATACCTATATATATACACACATTTATATATATATAGATACATATATACAGATATATATGAGGGGCAGTTAAGGTCTGCTATTCTCCAGGAAAAATACCCACAATGATTCTCAGCACTGACTCAGCACCTCAGCAGCTACGTAATAGGTTACTTACAGACTCTCATGTCATGCAACTTGTTCCTTACCATGTTTGGGAAATAAAATTTCTCAAGTTTAAGATGAAAATTTATTCTCTAATGGTAACTGGGGCAGGTGGGAATTCAGGACAGGACAGTGCCTGGGATGATGATAAAGCCAAAGTTTTTTCTGATTTGCAGCTAATCATTCTGTGATGTAACCCACATGTCTACATTTCCTATACACAGAAACTCAAATCCATCATACACCCAAATATAAACATTCAATTTGGCTCACTCCCATAATTAGGCAGGAGTACACCTACTGTACACCTTTACTTGTGTTCTCATGATTCAGGGATATGGCTTGGGATCTTCCATAGCTATACCTGTGGTCAGACATCCCCATGTCTCCCTTCCATCTGCATATATGTCTCTACACCAACCTCAGTCAGTTGTTCAGGAATATCTGAAAGGAAAACTAGCAATGTGAGTGAGAACTCTGCCTTCACTATCACAGAGGCATTTCATTGCATATTCCATGTACAACATCTTCATATTCTGAAGTAAAAATTTTATCTTAACAACATCACACATTTCTTGTAGCTGATGTTAAAGGTTTATCTGAAAAGGAATACATTCTCTACAAGTAATACATGTACTGCAAATATGTAAGATCAGCAAGCACGTACCAAAATGTGGTTTCATCATTCATCATGCATTGTGACTCCTGTTACATTTATTAAAAATAATTGATTAATTTTATCTGTTTAAGCATACTCTCTGCATAGTGTGGCTTTGTTGTGCACATTGATTATATGAAACCTTGTCATATATTGCAAGTGATGATCTATTTTTTTGTTAAAGATTTCATCGTTCTTCATTAGGGGGTGCTTGACTTGATCGATCATGTAGTGCTCTAAGCCAAAACCTGCTGGTTTTAAGCCTTGTAACAAACTGCTGCCCAGTTCTGCCAGCCAAAGCTGGAAAATGCCATATTGCTAAATTGAGAGACATCTGACAAGGACAAGAACATTGAACAGGAGTCTGTAAGTTTCTGCTTCTGCTGTGCCTGAGCTGTGCCTGCTGCCTTGCCTGGGAGCCTGAAAACCAGGCACCTCTCTGCCTTTACTCACCTGAAACAAATGTATTCAGTCTGTGAATCTGTATCAAACCTAAGGCTGAGGAAGCAGACCCACGGAGAAGCCCATGGTGGCAGCTGGTGACCTTCAATTCAGAGACTGGGATGGGCTTCTGCTGTCAGGGGAGATACAGAAATGCAGATTTCTCCTACCCCCAGAGCAAGGGCTGGTTTGGGTGAAAGCACTTGCATACTTTCTTCCACCCCCAAATTGTCACACTCCATAAAAAAGAGTTACAGAGGAGTGAATGGGAATGAGGCAAGAAATTCACTCCTCTTTTGCGGTTCCGGATTTGACAAGACAAATTGGGATAATACCACCCCGGGATGCCTACCTACTTCAGTACATTGTGTAGGAGCTGTAGGTATCTATTCAGTGGCAGCTGATGCTATGGTGATGAAAGCCACAGTGTGCTGCTGGGCTTTTTTGGGGGGTGGTGGGTTGGTAGACTGCCTGTATCTAAAGCAAGAAGTTGCAAGAACAACCCAGTTAGGAAATTCTGATTGTCCTTCCTTTATGGTTAATTTCCCCCTACTTGGCTGTCCCACCTGGCATCCTCCAAAAATGCCCTGCCTACATTTTCTTTCCGTAGAAAATCCCGAAGAATCCCACAGCATCCTGACATATAACAGGACACCAGTGTTTGTTCAGCACAGCTCCCCGACAGTACAGGACAAGAGGCATTTACAGTGCTGTAAAACTCACCCGTGTTTAGTAAATCTGTTTTGGGAAAGGTTACAGAACGTCCCGCTTTTACCATTACAGGTGACGCATGGCTGCCATACATTTGACATTTTTGGAGTGTGTTTTCATAGATCCTAAAAGGTCTTTTTGTCATACAATTGTCTGAAAGCCTGTTCTCTTAGGAGACCAGAAAATGAACAGCTTCTCTGTTCGTATGCACCAATTTGCTCGCATAGAATATTGATCCTCACGAGGTTTTTCTTCTTCTACATCCTGATAGAAGGGCTCATATATACAAAGGTAATGGGGATTGTAAATGACTTTATTTCACTTTATTCTGAAATGTAAGCTTTTGTGAATGCATTTGTATATCCACTCTTTCCCAGTGAATCATAAAGTTGCAAGGGTTTCACAGCCACCAATCAGATTTTGTTTGTGTCTTTCTGGAAATATCAGGGGCAAGGAATGCACTGCAGCGTGTCTAAATTTATATGTGTGATTTTATATTTGTGTTTGAACAACATGGTAATCAACACTATATCAACTTATCAATACAAGCTTTGATCCTTACTGTTGCTAACAACAATATTCATACTAATGTGAAATATTCTTAACAAAGCATATCATAGGGCATTTTGCAATTCAAATACAATTAAAAAAGCAATATAAAATAAATGTTTGATTTTTATTTAAAATATGAGTGATTCAGCTCTCTGAATAGGCAAGTAAATTAAGAGTATTAGAGAACAAATTCCAAATTGTCCTCTCAGAGAGCAGGGCTTTCTGCAGCTTACAGATGATTGAGGGTCCTCCCAGACCTTGTCATGAGGATGGAGTTCAGTTTACAAACTCCAAGGCTGCCAACACACCTCAGGGCCACCCCATTCCCCTCACAGCACCCAACAGCTTCATTCTGTGGCTCATTCTCAATCAAAATAGAGTTTTCAAGGTCCATCAGCTCCACCTTGAAGAAGACTGTATGGTTACCCTAGCAGTGAGGGCTTTATCTGATGGCAGCAGATGCTCAGCTTAGACTGAAGATCACTAAATATCCTCTTCAAAAAATCTTATGTAAAAATTATGACTTAAAGAAGACCAAAAGCTCACATATATTTGCAAACTGAGTAAATTTATGCAGAAACTCCCTGCAAAGCAATCACTGAAACACAGAAGAGCACTGCATTCTGAGTATCACTATTATTTGAAATCTCATATTGCTTTGCCAGTGTTGCAAATGTTTTTCTTGCTTCCTTAATTCCCACACACATGCAGAAGTTCAGTTTCCTTAAGTTTATTACTTGACCCTGCTCTAACAGAGGGCCTGTCTGAAGTCTCTGTACTTTAGACATCTATTTGATTTCTTAAAATGAGCTCTGTTTTTTAAAAATGAAGACTTCAGAGTATTTTATATATATAAAATGAAAAATTTAAAGCAGACTGTACTGCTTCATCTTAGTTGATAAATTATACATTATGATACACTGTAACCCCTCCCAGTAGTACTCCAAATATTATATATTGGTTTTGCATATAATCTCCTCTTGGGAAGCATGCGTTCCACTTGTGAGTTTAGTCACTGCCTCCAGCAGAAGTTACACAAGATTAGCAGAATACTAGAAAAGTAGAGAAAAGGAAATCTGAAGAAATGTTTGCATGCCAGAAGAAATTAATGGAATAAGCTCACCAAAAGGAATTTGCCTGGCAGACTCATACAAAACTTTTGATATGGACCACTTCTAGCCATGAGGAGGGCATTTGGCTAAACAAAGACATTAAATGCCTTTGAACATCCAGGGATCACTGAGTTAAAACACGTTGCTAACTTTTTTCTGACCTCTAGTTTTTAAATTCAGTTTCCACCGTGGATCCATACTTTCACATCTAGCTTATTCAAACTTGTTCAGAAACAGAGTGAAATTCCCTTAATGAGAGCTAAAATGTTTATGGAAGTCCTGTGTGCTTCACTGGTCCTGTCCTACATAAAACTATGTAACAAGGGAAGGTTTGGCACTGTTTGGTTTGATTATCCCATATTCTCTCTAAGCAGGACTTACAGTTCCATATGCAGGGGGAATTAAGCCTGATGGAAGGAAAAGGGGCTTTGTTATCTCATCAGCAGTAAAAGGGAGGTGTAGTTCTCCAGTACGTGAAAACTATTCTTGACAATTTGTTGCTCTGCCCTATTTCACTCACAATTAAATTTATTGACATTTCCAGAATGATGTGTTTTCTAGTTATTGCTGTGGTAAAGAGTGTTATTTGGTAAACTATCAGGTTTTAGGGTGGGAGTGAAGGGGTCCCACACTTTTTATGTTTAAAATAGAAAATCTACTGTCTGGTGGTATTATACAGAAGGGTTAAATTTGCTGCAATGCCAACCATGCCCATCCACATTATGTCAAAACACTCCGAATTTTTTCTGTATGCTCTACATCATTTTTCAACCAGGTTCAATGCCTAGAAATACTAATGAGTTTTCAGGATGGTGTAGAGCTCTTAACATGACCTGTATGCAAAGAATTTTGAGACCCAACAATGTGGGCCCTCTCTTATGCATTATTTACCGAGGGGAATTATGCCTCTTTTGGAAAGATGGTAAAAATAGTTTCTGTCTAAGTAATACCAAAAAAATTATTGCAGAATAAAATGTATTTTTTTTTCATTCTTTTATGTCTTCTGTGTGGGAAGTAGGCCCACAACTGCTAGCTGAAGTAGTGAACCCCCAAATTTCAGCCTCTCAAGAGCTGGCATTCACTTAAGTCTAAATTTCTTCCTATTACAATAAACATGGGCTGACACTTGCCAGATTGTTATTTTTTTCTTCCAGAATCCCTTTTTTATTTGAGTCTTTAACACACTGCATGCCTGGGCAAGGTAGCAAAAAAAACGGAGATAGGAATTCAGTATTATATCTCCAGGGGGTTGACACATTTTGAGCCTTACAAATGCAAATAATGCCAATTGTTAGTTGAGGCTGGATTAAACCATATTCTTCCTAAATTGATTCTAGCAACAGCAAAATTAGTATGCTGGAAAAAAAAATGGGGGAGGGGAGAAGAAAATCTGATATAATTTGGGCCAACAATTGGACAAAAGCTGATGTAGTGATGTTAAGTCCCAAAAATGTCTCTGGAGAGCCACAAAAGGCACATAGATAACTTGACTAGGATCAAAACAGATAGGAAATGTTGTCTGTCAGTGCTATGGGCTTTAGCACTACTACTAATATACAACTTGAAACAGTATTTAGTGTTGTACTGTCCCAAAGGTCTTTAGAAGATACATTTATACAGTATAGTCATCATATCCATATTAAATCATGGGTGAGAATCTATTTCAATTTCTTTTTCACCTTCAGCTGTTTGAGCACAGACCATACGGACACGATTTAGAAATCTATCAGCTGCTTCTTATATCACAAGGGTCAGACTAGTCCCTTGCTGACATAAATAATAGAAACTTCAAAACTGGTCTAATTTTTCTCATTAACCCATTAGGCTATGCCTGCTGCATTTCCTCTTCCATTTTATGTGTATTAAGATGTTACAACACAAAAATTAATTCTCTTTGCATCATAAAAGGATTTTTCTCTTCTTCCAAATTCAATTTATTCATTAAAAGAGCTGAAAAACTGTATCAAAAATTGCCCTTCCCCCTCTCCACCCCGCCACTACCAAACAAAAATAAAGCATTTCCTTCTAGCAGTCTTAAATGATGTTTGATGCTCCAGAGAGCCTTCAACATTCATTACAGAGTCAACCAGAGCTTCATTAAATATCAGTCTAGCATGTGTATATGTGGTACTGAGCACTGGCCTCAGGACCCCCCTTAGGCCATTTTCTATAGGTTTCTTTCATCTGTCATTTTGCTTTGACTTGGGGCGATTATCACTTTTATCACTGACAATAGAAAACTCATTCCTGTGTGCATTTAATTTTCATTATTCCTTGCCCCGTGAAGATGACTGACACACACAGATTCTTTTTCATCTTTTAAAGTATTGTAATGAATCATTTCAAATTCTTGCCTTGGAGTGTTCTTTTGTTAGCATTCATTTGGTGAATGAAATAAAATTAAAACTGTGTACTGGTGCTAAGAAAACTTGTTGGGTTATTCTGGCCTAGTAGCAAAAGACAAACTCTCACAGATTCACACAGAGTGGGTAAGGTTGGAAGGGAGCACAGTGGGTCACGTGCTCAAACAGAGTCAACCTAAAGCACATTGCACTGGATTGTGTCCAGATGCTTCTGGAATATCTCCAGTGAGGGAGACTCCATGCTCTGGGCAATCTGTTCCACTGTGTGTCACCCACACAGGAAAGCAGTTCTTCCTAATACTCAGGTGCAACTCCTATTGCTTGGCATCACAGAGAAGGCTCTGGTCCATCCTCTTACCCTCTTTTTGGATACTTACAGACATTGATGAAGTCCCTTCTCAGTTATCTCTTCTCCCACGGCTGCACAGACTTCTTCTTGCAGAAATACAACCTGTTTGGTAACAAGCTTAAGCAGCAATATTTGGCGTTCTTTTAAAATTTATTCAAAATGCAGAAAGTGATGCATTTTACTATGTCTCTTTAAAACAGTGCCTGTTCCAGCTCACATTGGTTTATTTTAATGCCTAATTTTAAGAAAAATGTGTAAAACATAAACCAAAGATATTTTCCTAAAATGACCTCCAATACAATCCTGTTTTAGGATTAAGCCAGTTTCCTTTTCTTCTCTTTGTAATTTCTGAGGTGATGTGGAGATGCTAAACTTCTTAATATATGACAGCTTATCTTGAATTTTTTTGGCTCCTTATATTTCAAATCTTTCCTATATAATATAAATTTTGGCTATCTTCTTTATATGAAGACTTGTGAAGAAGTCCTGAGAACACAAACTAGTCTCTTTGTCAGAGCCAGTCTGGTGAAGCCTCCCTTGAGGCACCTTCCTGCCTTCTCTTACATGTGCAACAGGGATGAACTATGGCCAGACATTTCAGAGGCTCTGCTTCTATATCAGTCCAGTGCTATTTGAGTGTTGTGCTCTCAATCAGAAGTGAATGCTTTGCTGTGGATAAAAAAATAAATACATTTCACAATTATATATATTTCCCATTATACACAAGATTAAAATATATTTTCATTGTTGGTACTGATGATGTATCAGAATGTACAGGGAATTACATAAAATGTCAAGATATCACTTTAAGCTTTATTCCTTTTACTTAGCAAAGCAAAACCTTTGTCCTTAAGAAGACCCAGTGACAGCCATCTACTTCCACCTGCAGGAGAGAAATGATTAATGGCTCAAAAAAACTAATGTGTTTGGGGAAGGGGGGCAAGGCAAGTTCTGTGTAGGTTGGGCAGGGACACAAGGTGGTTACTATTGATCTTTCTCTCTGCTTTCTCTCTCTTTCTTCTCCTAAGTTCCTCTTCTCAAAATCTGGATAACCTGAAGTTGGATGGGTTAGAGTTTGCTATGTGAATGCTTTGTGAAGTGTCTTACTTTGATTGGATGTTTGCTTTAAAATCTGCCAAGTACCACTTTCTCTAAAGTTTGCCAGTAAAAGTTTGCTGTTCAACCTCCTGAGAAGTTTGTTCTTCTCTCCTGTGCACCACCCAAGGGTATCAAAGCACCTAAGCCCCTTTAAAGACTCACTGAGTGAGCTTGGGGTGTAACACCACTTTAAATAGCAAACTGCTTTAATATGTGTAACCAGATGTCTGAGGGTAAACTTGTACCTACACTAAGAGAAATTTTGAACCTTTGTTCCAATTTATCCTTGACTATAATCACAATAAAATGGCTATGAAATATTACACCGGTCATTCTCAAGTATCGCTCGTTATAGCTCCAAAATCTTTATTATAAAGTAATAGGAAAAACTCTGAGCCACAGCTTAAAAGTGCAAAGATCACTATTTAAAGCGTATTTATCCCTCTTAAATAGAGATGCATTACATCCTAGACTGCCTGAAATAGAATATTTAAAATTCTTGCAGCTGGGTTTCAGAAATTTAAATTCTTAAACTTACATTCCAGCTAAAAGGGCAGTGGAAGTTGGAAAAAATCCTTCAGTAAAAGTAAAACTTGAAAAAAGTTGTTTGCCATTTGAAGTTATTTCCTTGAAGGAAATGGAGACTAAAGTTGTAAAACATCGGGCCTAACCAAGCACTGAAAACAAGATCATAGCTTTTTAGTACAAAAAGAATCTCAGTTTTGCACCCAGTCTCATCCAGACTACCAAGGAACACCAAAGGAATGCGATAAAGAAGGATTTCTTACATTAAACAGTTTTCGCAGAGGCTGATTGGATAAATTTTATTCAAGGAAAATCTCACTTCTGAAGATTTGCGAAGCCAGATGGTACCCCATGAAGCTGCCTTGGAGCAAAGCAGTTCTTTTATCATTTGAGAAATGCCCAATTTTTGTAGTTACATATGGAATTCTTTTTGCTGTAAGGACAGCATTTGGCAAACACGGTACACTGTGTCTCTTCGTTGATGCCAACTGCCACCATTATTTCTATTACTCATCAGAAGGACTAGAATCCAGTAAGGAAAGTGTCAAAGAAAAAGCATCTATTAGTTAAAAAAAAGAGCTTGTTAATTAAATTTGCCACAGAATTCAGATTTCATTTTAAATTCTAGAAAATATAAGCCATACAGTGAGTGATCCGTGTCATCTTTCAGTGGCCAAATGCCATGCTTTTAAATAAGCTGAAAAAATTTAAATATTTAATGTTTTTTAACAACAAAAAGTGTCATATCTACTGTGTCATTTCTTTGTTTGTGGTACATACCAACCAGTTGAGGTATATAGTATATACTTACTATGTATATACTATATGTGTATAGTGAGATATCAATTCCCTGGAGACTTTGCATCAGTAGCACTTCAGTGAAAATGCATATATCTCAGAGAAGAGTCAAGAGGAATTTATGATGGTTTGTAATTTTGGCCTGGTGCCTTGGAAACACAACCTGTTGTATTTAAATAGGTCAGCATTGCCAGACTTAATAGTGTAATTAATGTTGATTAAATCTATGTAGGACCGAGAAAATATGAAGTAACAACTGGTTTAGAACTATTTTGTATGTGACAGAAGTAATCAAGACACAGAAATCTCAATGTTTTATGGATGGCCAGGTTATGATTCAACCCTGATTGAATTTTACTTAATTGCTTGAATATTTAAACATTTTAATTACAAGCTCTTAGTTTTGCTGGAGNGGGGTTTGTTCTGTTTTGTTTTTTAATTAAACATGACTGATACTGGTAACTGTCATTAGCTGAGAATGAACTGTTCAACAAATGAAATAAGTTAAATGAATATGAGGAAAGATGCCTAATATGAATTATGTACAATCCACTGAGAATGAAGCAAGAAAAAATAACCCCAAACTTCTGTCCAAGCATCCAACCAAATAAAACCTCACAAATAGGCTAAGTATTTGGAATATATTCTAGAAGAAAAGCTCATCAAACAGAGGATTAATGCAACAGAAATGATTTTGTGCAGACAGTTCTATACAGCAAACACTCATGTAAAAGCTAATTTTGAACACTGCTGGAGTTGGTGTCATACAGGAACTTTCAGCACTTATCTTCCAGAATAAGAGTTAATAAATCAAAACTGTTTTGTTCCCATTTATATTCCATTATCTCTTGTTATACTGGTGCTCAAAATATGTAGCACTGTGAGTCTGCATCCCAAAATTTTCAACAATCAGGAATTATTTTCATGTTAACTGTCTCCCAGGACTTTTTAGCTCTACCTAAATACGTTTCTTCTGCCCTTAATTTTCTCTGTTGTCACTGAACAGAGATAGGATCTATTAATCTTCCTATTTTGCCTTGTCTGCATTATTATGATACAGAAAAGACGTGTAAAATTACAGCTTTTCCACTGAAGAGACGATCAGCAAAGGTCAGCAGAAGTCCCATTCACCTGTATTATTATGAGGGGGAAAAAAAGGACCTTCTGCTACAACAGCTTGCTTTTCCTCAGGTGTGCCGTAAAGCGGAATCAAGATATAAAAAGATGCAAAACTCTGAGTTAAATTGATGCAGGTAGAGTAACACACACTGAAAGCAGAGTCACGATTAAACTCACCCACTTCAGGTCTGTGGGAGGGAGTTGGCTGCTGCTCAAGGGGCCACAAGTTACATTCAAATCGTGACTTCTTTGTTAGCTTTGCCTTAAGGAAACCTCTCTAAGCCAGTTAGGGCTAACTATCATGAGCTGATCTGGAGGTAAGTTCATTTCATTTGCAGTCCAAAGAGCAGACACTCACTGGATTTATTTTCCATTATTTACAATGGAAATGTGCTCATCGCTATTCCATTTTACATTTCATATTAATCAATTCATTTTTCTAGCTTGCAATCAGTTTATTAGTTCCAATAAGTACTTCATGAATTGTTAATGATAACATAAAACAACAAAATCCATGAATCTGGTTAAAAGTAACCCCCTTTGAACATTTTGGCCTGCTGCCACTATTCTGTGGGACCGGTGTGGGGTGGGACACACACCACTTTCAGCACAATAGTTTGTTAGGGTCAACTTGGCACTGTGGATCACAGCTTCAGGATATGATTCTAATAAATATTGTATGAGAAAACATACATAACCTTTTGAAGAGCAGCAGTGCTATAATTTTCTGTATGTGTGTGGCAAAGCCTATATTTTCTTAGATCCATCTACCCAGAGGTGCTAAAGTGAGCTGTCAGTTGTTCTTAATTAAGGTCTTAAACTGAAAAGAATAATATCTCAGATACATGCAGATAGTGTCACGAAAATACATATAAAATAGTGTCAGAATGGAAAAATAGTTACAAGGATTCTCATCAATCTATAAAGTATTTCAAGAATTTAAAAATTTAAGTAGGTATTAATCTTTTCCAAGGTGCCATTTGCACACTAATATAGTGCTTGGTGATCAAAACAACTACTCCAGAATGAGTTCTGGAGTTGTCCTCTATAGAGCTGACTAAAAGATAGTATCATTGTGTTTAAAATTACTTTATAAATACTTTAATTTTTAAGCAAGTTATAAAACTATTTGTGTTCCTTCACAAAGATTTTATTTTACCCTTTTTCATAGGCTTCTCCGGCCACAATTTATTCATATTTTATTTCATGTAGTAGTAGTTAAAATATCTAGCAAAAGACTAAAAAACACAAGACTGAACTGAGCAGAGAGTTTGATTCCAATTCTGCAGACCCTGTTGTTTTCATGAAAGTTATCCATTTAGAAGGCCCAAACCATCCTTATTTTGAAGACAAATGAAATCAACGAATTGTAAAGAGTTTTTTTCCCCAGAAAGAGCATTATACTGTGAATTACCATAAGGTGCCATTCACCATCCTTCACAACTGAAATGGATGGCAAAAAAAAAAAGCTGACTGCAGAGGTGTAAGGTCAGACCTCCAACTCTCCTCACCCTGTGAGCCTTCCTTGCTATTGTACCTTCCTCTGCTTTAGGTAGTGCCCCATGAAGGAAGGAAGAAACAGACACAAACAGCTGAGGATGAACTGATTTTTAGGCACCTGAATTTAGATTACATTTTAGAGCTGACAGGTGAAAATTGGAAATGGTAAATATAAAGGCCATAAGCAAATAACTTGTATTAGCAAGAAAGAAGAAGGGCCCAGGTTGTTCTCTCTGTCACTTCAAAAGAAAGGGATAACATATTGCTGTATGATATCCAAAATAACTTCTCTTTTTCCAATTAACAGGATTGCATTAGAGGTTCAGATTTTCCTCATGAGAAATACTGAACTCAATTTCACAGATGCAAATCAGATTCACTCTTTATCTGAACGAATTTAAGATTTGCAATAGTATAATTGCAGAAATTGTATTTACATTTATTATGCTAACTTACCTTACATGTTGCCAGTTATAAAGAACATTTCATGTAATGGGTGCATTTCACAGTGTGCAGGTTTCATGCTTCTAGCATTAAAATGTTCCTAAACTGTTCTCCTATGTAAAAATAATTTTTTTTTCATGTTTTCCTCAAAAATAACTTTGTAAAATACCCTTTGCACAGAGTGTCCTCACCATAGTGCTTTTTTACCATATTTTTCCCTGGAAGCTTTGGCCTTCTTAAACCTTGTTAAATTTTGTGGTCTTAATTCTTGATTGGTTCTGATGACACTCAGACTATTAGCAGAGGAGGCTCAACCGAGTGACATCAGGGTAGTATATCCCCTGCTGGAAGAGCCTTAAGAAGATGTTTTGTATTTGCTCAGAAGGGGTTTTAAAGTGCAAAATCAGTTCTAAAAAAGTCATTGACTTTCCAGATTAAGTGACAGAATTGTAGTCAGGTACTAATATTACTCTGAAAACTGTGTTTAAAGTTGAAAAAAGTGGTATCATCCCTCTTTTTTTTTTTTTTTATTCTGAAATCAACACACACTCAGGAGCTAACTAGCAGTATAAGAACACAGAGATAGTAACCATCAGGTCTAACTTCAGGCCTAAGAAAATTTGGGCAGGAGAATGAAAAAAGTGACAGGTTTACTACGTGGTCTGTACAGAAGGAGGTGGCAATTGGGTGGATGAACAATGTACTTTCTAGGGGATCCCTACTTTCTCACTGTAGGGCCTTTAGCATCTGCTGCTTCCATTGGGAGGATGCTGATGCCTGGAGGGAGGGCTGGGACATCCTCTCCAAAGTGGCAGCAGCAGCCCAAGTCCATGGCCTTCTTTGCCAGTCTTCTTTCCCTAGCAATAGTCAGAGAAATAAAAACCTCTAATTTCATACTTCCCCTGCCTTTCCAGGAAGGTTTTGTGTCCAGAATAACTCCAGCTGCTAGACACAGGCCTCCAAGGTGCTTGCTCGCCACCATACTGCTATTTTTCTTTATTGCAGATTAGCCTTGGAGAAGCAATAATAGCTCTCATTTACGTAAGAATTGAAAAAGGAATTAAGTTATTAAAAAGGCCATATGGATTCGGTTCTTCTCAAGGTGGCTCTTTTCTGTTGAAATGCCACCATGGCTATTTTACATCAAAGCACAAGTTATTAGGATTTGCTTGATTGACATTGGATAGCAATTTGATAAAGACTGGATAGTCAAATAATATTTCTAGAATACTATTAAAGAATCTTTGAAAAGATGGAGAGAGAGAGCATTGAGACTTGGTATCAGATGTTAATAATGATTACCTTTATATTAATCTGGAAAGTAATGGTGACATGAACTATGACTTTGCACTAGTAGTTACATCCACTATACTGAGGTCAAATATAAAATATTTCTTCTCTGAACAGTCTCAGTCTATAGTCCAAACGAATGTTGCATGAATTGAGCACATCGAGCATGAAAATGATATGGCACAAAACCCACGTTTACAATGATTGTCAGACATACAGCTGAAGCCAAATGAAAGCCAGTTGGAAGCTCCTCAAAAATTTGGCAGTTAAAATACATATTTTAGGCCTTATGGCTGCATTCGTTGCCATATGTTGAGAGCTGTCCCTCTCTATTTATTTGTATGTTTGGAACTGTCCACCCCTATTTATTTGCAATCCCTTATTTAGGCATAATGGCCCAGCTACTAAACGATATTAACATATTGCTGCAGATTGAAGGCAGAACAGCAGATACAATTAGAGGTTGAGAGGAGACTGAACTGTGTCAAAAGATCAAGTCTTATTTAGTCACACAGAGATAACCCCCCTAGAGCCCTTGTTCTTGGGAAGGTGAGTTTCAGCCTATATTCTATATCTTCTCTCACAAGTAACCATACACTGAAATAACAGAAAAGTCTGATTCAGACTGCAAGTGTTTGATCTAAACTCACCTCAGTGGTCCTGACCAGGCTGTTCATCAGCAAGACTAGATGTAACTCTAGAGAAGGGGATCATATATCGGATACTGAAATTTCCAGGAGTCACTCTTCAGAGGCTAATATTTTGGAAAGGGTGTGTCACTTCCTTTTGGAGATGGCATATTGACAACTAGAGCAAGTGTGAGAAATTAACTTTACCAGAGAGCCTTTGTTATTGTGATTGAGAAATGCATCCCAGTAGGCTCAATGCAGAAGGGAAATTAAGCAGCATCTTCCCCTCCACCAGCTCCCACTAGTTCTGACAATACGTGGCACGACTCTTTGATTGCAGCTCTTATTGCTTCCCCAGCATGTTATTTTTCTCCTGATTTCTCTCTAACATACATTGAGTTCAACCAGCAAAGGCACACCCACCTTTTTGCAACACTGCCATGAGACTGCAACCCAAAAGCAATGCCTTGAACAACATAAGGCTGCTAAAAGTTTGCTGAGTTTCAGAGTGGCTGATAAGCCATCACACTGTGCCTGTAGCAGCCCAGCAGCAAGCCTGCAGGGGAAGGAAATTTCAATGACACAAGATGACAGAGAGAAGCTGCATTTTCTTATCTTTTTAAATTTTTTTTTCCTACTTTACTAGATTGTTTTGCCTTAAAACAAATAGAATCAAACAGCAGCAGCAAAACCCAGTACTTCAAAACTACCTTCTCTTTCCTCAAAATCGTTGTTAATACATATTGTCTGTTTAAACTATTATTTTCCCTTGTAAAATACTCCAAAGCTTAAGGAAAAAGAACGATGGAAACCCTGCAAACAAAAAAACGTTATTTAATTATGTGCAAGTTATAGATTGTTTTCTGTATAATAAAGCTGGTTATTAATAGGTCTCGTGCTGGCTGTTAGCAGGAGAGAAAGCTGGCTATCTACAGCCAGATGCAAAGCTCCTAACAGCCCAAATCATGCCCCCCCAATCAGCTAGCTGGCCTCTTTTATCATGGGATCCATGACAGTGTGAGCTCTTTCTAAATGTATTTATCCCCATGTAGTTCCCACAAGCCAGAGAAGACCTCTTGTCATCATTAGCTGAGGTATTTATGAACCCTAGGGGCAAAGACAAAGAAGAATTTAGGTGCTAAAGTCCAGAAATTCGGTTCCCAAATACTCACCTGCTTATGGAAATACAGAGGCACTTAGCAAGTTGTTGGCTTCCCCATCTTTTCAGCTTCCATATGAACCTTCCTTTTCAACCAGTTATGAAAAATTTAGCGTTTCAAATTTTTAATTGATATCTTCAAAAGGAGTCCCTCATAGTTGCCACAGGAAAGATGGAAACATGGCTAAAGAATGTCAAGAAGCCCCACATGTGCTGAAAGGAGTGACAGGGCAAAGAGCAAGTCAGCTTCAGCTTTGTATTGCTTTTGTGTTCACAAAACAGCCATCTTTCAACATATTTTTTTGCCTGGATGCTGCTCCACCTTGAAATGTATACCTGAACCTTGAGATCAGTCTGATCTTTTCTGGTGGGTTTGATTTGCACTCCACCTACTCTCTGCCTCTGAGGAAAATAGCAAGTTTTTCCCCTAAAATTCATATTATAGAGTTATCTTTTTCCCCCCCCTTCCATCCTACTTTCCCCACAGCATAACATCATATTTCATGCAATGCCCTGTAAATACTAACTCTGTGGGGTAAGGCTTGGGGGAAAACATTTCAACATTTGCAGCATAATGAATCAGAGAGGGACAGATAGGCTCGTCTTTTTCTGAAGCTCCCAGACTAACATCTACCTGTCTGTCTTTTATTCTCAAATAAAACCTTTTTCTAAACCTTTCCAAAGGCAGGAACTCTCCTGATAGAAGTTCTCATTTACCCAGATCTGGTCAGCAGGATTGTGAAGTGAGTGTCTCCCATACAGCTTCTGGAAAGGATTAGGAAGAAAACAAATCAAAACTGAGATTTGCTGTTAATTATGAATGTCCAAAAGGAAGTGTGGAAATTGAAGAGAAAGCAAGAGACAGTTCCAGAACTTTTAAATAGGACTCTTATGACTGCAAGACTAGAGGCTCAGAGTCAGATATCCTGTCAAGTAAATCACAGAAAATTTTCCTATGAGGTAATACATTTTATATCTTACATTTTCAGATTCTTGAAGAGATAAGCAGAGGAAATAGCTCACTGATGCATCTCAGGAGAAAACCTTTAAAAGAAATGTTAAAATTCAGCACCAAACAGAAGTATTGCAGTATAACCTAAAATATTCCACTTGGGTAGGTTATTTTATTGTCCTGATAGAAAAATAAAGCTTCTTCTGACTGTATAGAAGGAATTTTAAAATTTCAAAAGGCAACAGTATGAACAATGCTAACTGTGAAATATATTCTTTTTCTATAGTGCTGAAATATAAATTATGAAAAAACTCCATAAAGTTTGCATGGGATTGCTCATTTGGTAATTGCATTGGGAAGGTGAGAATTTATATACTCGGTATAGAGAAAACAGCAAAGATCAATCCTATCAGCTGATATTGTTAGTCCATGTCCATTGGCACATGGAGCAAAGGAAAATTTTGGCTGCTAGCAGCGGCAGTGCTAAAACCAGTAGTTTGTGAATACCCCAAAGTTTTCTCCATAAAATGTCCTGTTGCAGGCAGTAAGTAGCTTTGCTGGATCGGTGACCTAGGCTTTTAGGGGAGGAGTTATGACAGAGATGGGCAGGAAACGGAGACATGTGCAAAGCACTGTTAATCATCTATAAGTACCCTGTGCCAACGCCACATCCGAAAGCAATGCTGAGCAGTGGTATTTGGAATGAGGACTGTGGCTGGCTCCTCTCTATCTATTAATAGGCAATGCAGGACAGAATGAATCCAGAAATATAAATCAGCTTCTAAACTGGCATTTTAAACAGCTTTGTGCTTTCTTTCAGGGAAAATAATAGTTTATTTTTCAAAACTTACAAAAGCACACATGAATGCAAGCAACTCTGGACTTATCTTTTTTCTGATTCTTTCCAGAAAAATGTGTGTCATAATTAAGTTTCCATATGCAGAGATCCTGCAGGACATTTATTGTTGAAGCAATTATGCAATTACACACATTTGTTCATTTACAAAATAAGCATATCTATCCACTACTCTAGATGCATCTGATCATGATAATTGTAGTGCCCTGAGCTCTTGATCCTTCCCGAAGCAGGTTCTCTGAGTCTAATTTAAATATAATAAGCATGTCATTGCCTTTATATTAAATTTACACTTGATGCTGACTTTTAAGTCAGCCCACTTGGCAGCTTTTGCTAATATAGTTGTCGGTTTCTCACCTACAGAGATACCTTTTCTTTACAGAATAAAGCTTATGCAAAGGTCTGCAGGAAAAACCTGGAGTTTCTGTCAAAACAGAAGTCAGGGAATTGCTTGATTCTTGATTCAATCTGACACTGCAAGCCTCGATTTGAGGCTTGAAATAGATTGATTTACAAATAAACAAATAGAGTTGTAGAACTGAAAAAATGAATATACATCATGCCACATCTTTTCTTGGAATACCAAAGATAGCCCAGGGTAATGAATGCATCCAGGATGAATATGTTTGGATTAGCAATGCAGTAAAAATTGGCATGCAGTTATACCTCTCAAGTATAAGAATCAGAGCTAGAATAAGGAGGAGTATGGATGACAGCAACTGTTTCATGTCTTGTGTATGGAGATTGGAAATACAGCATATTCTTTCAGAAAATGTAAGAAATACGTGTGGTGGTGTGACAGATTAGTATTTAAAGTAAATGTATAGTAATTAAATAAATTAAATAATGTTTACAGTGACTGCAATTTGAAAAATGTGTGTCAGACTGGAATGGTTTATTAATACAGTTTGTTAGTAGGATGCCAAGAATGATTTAAATTGAATTAAATTAACACAAAGTTTTCTTAGTTAAACAACATCTAGCTGAAGGGGCCAGCAATCAGGATCAATTTCAATACGCCACAAAGATTTCTCTGCAGTACGTATTGAAAAAAATTATTTATATTATGAATGTTCGAGAGAGTTAGAACAGCAATGATTGAAAAAAAAAATTAGGCTTAGATACTACGCTATTTCATCGCCTTCTTTTTCCTATTCAGGGAAAGAAAAAGAAAAAAGTAAAGTAGAGTTGCATTTTCTGGCCCTTAGATTTACAACTTAAACTTACTGTCCCAGTTTAACATCTTTTCTACCTATTGCATACAGAGGATACAACAGCTGGAATAAAGAAATATTCTGACTGCTGTTACATCTACTAACATTCATCCTTGTCATATTTTGCACAGTACATTAAGCAAAAACATAACAGGCAGTTATTACAAGCCTGCTTTCTATTTCAGTGAATCTTTGTTAGGCAGGGGCAGGAGAACAAGAAAAATGANCCCCCCCCCCCCCCCCCCCAACAAAACAGAGTAATTACACTGTACCATGCTAGGAGCAGTAATGAGGTTTCCAGAAGCCCGACGTACTTGTTATGAAAGACATGATAAATGTAACATTAAAGCAAAACAAAAGAGAAATACTCTAAGAAACCAAACACAAAATATTGCTGTTAAACCAGTAATCTAATCATAGGGATCGAACAGCACAGATTTCATGTGCCAAGATGCACAGTAACTTTACATCACTGCAGTGGGGCCACAATGCAGTACAATAAGGCATAAGGTGAAATACCTCTTCCAAGTGCATTTTATGTACATTCTTGTAGCCATCTGAAATATGTTCCCTTTTTTTTTCCTTCTTGTTGTATTTCTTAGTACAGAGCAAGCAGCTGTACTTCACTGACAGCAGAGGTGGTAACAAGCTCTGCTGAACCCCTGGGGCCGTCCTGGGAGATGTGCCCATCGGATGGAAAGTCTTCTGTGGCTGCCCATGGGTACCAGCACAGGCAGCCATGAGTCATTCAGCATCCGCCCCAGCACACTCTGGAAGGGGAATGCAACTGCTATTTCTTCAAAGCATTTCTTTCCCTGCCCCTTTGCCTTTCTTTTCCCCCCCTTCTTCTGTCTCCTCTAGTCCCCTCCTCCAGTCTATGAATAGTGTTTGGTAAATTCTGGCTATATTTGCAAATAGTTTGGAGATGATGGAACTTGCTTTTTTGCAAATGTTTTGGCTGAAAAACTGAAATTCACTCAGACTGGCATTACCTGCCATTGTCAAACTTTCTTCACATTAGTGTTTTACTCTTTTAAGATGGTGCCAGTCTGGAAAGATGAGATATAGACTATTGTCAAGGGCCATTATAGCTATGTGAGTTAGCAAAGAGATTTCAAGTTCAGTGACATGGATTTGAAAAGACAGGAGTAAATAAACATCTCCTTTTGCACAAAAGATATAAGTGATGTTGTGGAAGGGCTATTCCCACGCAAGACGACTGAGAAGTACTGTCTCACTTCTCAAGAGACCAAATAAATATTTTCTTTAGTCTTAATAACATGGCTCTTAGTCACGTTTACCAAATTAAAAGGTCATTATAATTTCCAGCAATCAAATCTTATTGCAGATCTTTTGAAAGCTATAACTCCACTGAAAAAAGCACGCTTTGTTGACTTAGGAAAGCAGAAAAGCAAAAGGAGTGCCCACTGAAAACGCCATGAATATATGGCTAATTTTGGTTGCAGATAAAGACTTTAAAATACTAATAGTTTAAGAAAAACTCCTGAAATTTTAAAAATATACACATACATATATATCTGTATATATTTTTTATATTTGTTTCCATGACTTATCCATATTCCATGTGAAAAAAAAAAAGTATTAAAAACTAGAAATCATGATTGCTTTCAGAGTACACAAGAGATAGCAAATCAAATCAATGGTCCTTGTCTTGGCAGACTATTGAAATCTCTAGGAACACAAAGAATTTCCTGGCACTTCTTTGCATGAGAAATCGAGTATGTTATTCGTACTTCCACAAAGGTGAACGATTATAACACATTCTTTAGCCATATCTTACTCGCTGATAGAGTCTGAAGCTGAAGAGTCTGTCTGGGGAGACAGAGAAACCCATTTCTGTCTAAGTATAAAACAAAATGCCACCCAGAAAATACCGTCCACCTTCACTACAGAAAATGCTAGCAAATACCAGCAACATCTTACTATCAGCCTATTGTTATTCCAGTTAGCAAAAATATAGTCATAGTTATACATGCATAAACAAAATTAGTTTCTGACCTAGTATAAATAGGGTTCATTGCTAGGAAAAATACCGGCTTAAGATTTAACCTGGGGAGAGCAAGATACAAAATTTAAATACACGGCTGGAAACACTGGAGCATATACACCTTCATCAACTTCACTGGAGATCTCTCTGAGCAAGAGAACAGAGCACACCAATAGTTTTGCTCTTGTCTGGCACTGAAACTTATTTAGGAATTTCTGTACCACCTCACGTGCTTACTGGGGGCAAGGGAAAGGGACAGTCTTCCGGAGAGACAGGGTTCTGGCCGATCTAGAACACATGGTGGAGGCAGTCATCTGGTTTTGTCTGTTATTGAGGGTTTTTTTGTTTTCTCGGTGAGTAGTTTCTTTTCTTATAGTTTTTATAATCAATATTGTTCCTGTTACTGTTTGGTTTAGCTCATTGCTGTTTCCAGTTTCTTATCTCAGCCTGAAGTCTTTGCCTTTTGTGCCTCCAATTGGAGGGGTGAGGGAGAGCAGCATTTGGTTTTATTGGGAGTACTAAACTGGAGAATACCATGTCTAAACCACAACATTATGTGGCTCTATCTTATCTATTATTTTAAAAGAAATTCTGTCTTTAGCCAAGCCCCAAGCAAAATAACAATACTAGAACTCGTTTCTGTCTTAAATCCTTGTTTTCCCAAATTAAAACAAATAAAAAATAAGTTCCAATCATAGCAGAACTAAAATGGATTTTAGTAACCATCTCATCAAAGTTCTGGATGACATATTATTTAGTTCCATAAGTGAAGAAATTACTTTTAGGGTTCCTTGAACTCAATACAGAGATAATAGTGTCATGCATACCTGATGCCAATAATTGCAATGAGCAAGTCCAAAGAAAATTTTCTATAATTATCACCAAAACCACTCAGACCTTTGGATACATGTTCCTGAAACTCTGCTCTTCTGTTAGATGACATCCATAGTGAACTGCACACTGCTATCAGAGTATTATTTCCCCATTATAACCTTAGTGATTTAGTAGTCACACTGCAGAATTTTCTTCAAATGAAGTCTAAAAGCAGTCACAAAAATTTACATGGAAACATCAGGGTCTTTATGACAAAGATATGCATGGGTTTTCCCTCCCCAAACACAACTTTTCTATTGTAGCAAGATCGGTTTTCTAATTCTAAAGAACATGTAAATCCCCCAGATTTTTGAGGAAAAAACCAGTAATGAATAATGGGACAGGGGGTTAATTGTTCCTGTTAGTTTTTTCAGTTGTTTCCATTCTGGTTCTGTTTCACAGCCTTTGCCTCCACTGACTTCTGAGTGAGGTTTACCAAAGACACAATTGGATTACAACTGTATCAGAGGAAATCAATAATAATGTTGAGAAGCATCACTTTCTAAAAAGGAATACTAATACTCCTTTGGGTTCCATTACATAACAGTCTTCAGACTATAAATTCATTATTTAGAACCCAATGCAGTTTTTGTTACCAAGGATAAGTTTTCAGATTTTTTTTTAGCTGTATTGTCAAGGGAAGCTTGAATTACAAACATCAAGAAGTACAGTTGCAATACTTAAAATATTAGAAAACTCAGCTAGACTGGAAACAGAGTGAATTCCTTATATATATTTTCCTTACGCATGGAATATCATTCTGAAGTAAAAATCTCCCTTGGCTGTTAACACCCAGAAGCGAATAAGTTTATATGTTAGGCTAATTTCATGTGATGACAGCAAGCAGTCCCACACTGACAGAGGTTGACACACACTACGAGTAACACAGAAGCAACGTGGAGCTTCTGGAGTAACAAAATACATGTTTTCAGTTGAAGTCAGTACCTGCTCGTATGCCAGAGAGCCAGCAGCCAGCTCTGAGCACATTTGCTGCGGATTTTTAAGACTGTCACATCACTAAATCAAAGTTGCTCAGTGGTTGCCAAATGTTATCTCATTAAGCTGAAGGAATTACTGAGTAGCCTCGAAAAGAAAACAAGTTCAGAGAGAAGTATATGAATAAGTATCTGCTGACTTACTTAAATGGAGTGTGGCACTTCAGCAGTTGTTCCATTTTCTCTGTCTTGGACAAGGTTTTCAGGTTAGAACATTCAAGACAGCCTAGGATGCTGTTTTCTTACCTCTACCACTGATCTTCTGAAAAGCAATGGCTTGCAACATTGGCAACAAGGTAAGAATTTTTTTCCTAGAACCAAAAAGCAAAAACTGTCTAACTAAACTCTCTCCAGGAAAAAATTATCCACATAAATAATAAGAATTACCAATCAGCATGCCTAGGTTGTAGTACATCAACAATCTTCCCAAAAGAGGAACGATTTCAGGTACAATACCTAAACCTGCCATATTGGTATATTCCTTTAGGAATTTCTGATTAGCTTCACTTCCTGATTTATCATCCAGTGAAAAGTATTAGTTTTGAAAACCCTCAAAACACAGTCCTAATGCTGGCACAGATGAGGAACCCCCGAAAAATTGGGAACATAGGCAGTGAGGAGTGAGGAAGCAATGAGTCAGTGGAAGTGCAGAACATGTACCTGCTTGCTGCTGTTCTTCCCTTAAACAGAAAAAGAAATCTGTTTATTTGCTAATATAGTACCAAAAAATATACTATAAGATCAATTTATTTTATTGAGTGTACAAGTAGTTAACATTTAGCAGATTTATGGTTTTAAAAACTGTTTTATTGTGTGTGTCTGAGGAAATTTCTCTTTTCCAGATAAAGCTGCACTTCAGCTACACAAGGAGTGTATACAGGAACTGCTTTATTGGAACCATTTGGCACATGCTCTGCTTTTAGATTTGTACAAGTGAAATCACATTTGATGGCATTACAGCTATAATTTAAATCAGCTCTTGGCCTAACTGTGTTCTGAAAACAGCTGCAGCATACCCTGGCAATGGGGAAACACCACCTGACATTTCCAATGTTAGGATATAAATCTAGGGTATCAGATTAGCAGCAATCAGCTTCTCTGGACTGAGCTGAAGAGCGTGGAATTGCTGGGCTGGTAGAACTTTGTGAAAGCCTGAGGTGAGGGCTGCAGTGGGGAGTGCTAGGAAAGAAGGCAGCACAGGGATTCATTTTTGAAGGCCTATTTGCAAGTTGTGAATGCAGTTAAAAAGTTAATTTTGTTTCAATGTGACTTATTTCCATTGCAACCAGGAGAAACTGCGTGGTTTTGGCTCCCATATAACTGGTTTTATAATCAGTGGTTTTGGAATGAGATGTTAATTGACCACATTTTATCACAACACTTTCAAAAGAAACCACTCTGATTAGGCAAGGTCTTATCATTAAAGTTTTTCTTTAAAAATGTCTCCATGAAGATCAGATATCATTTTTCCAGTTAGACCAGTCTCAGCCTAAATAAGCCTGCAAAGAAGATGACCCAAGGAGCAGCCTCGTTTCAACTTCCCCAGACAGATTCAAAGCAGGATTTGAAGGAAGACTGCAGGAAGGTTTGCAGGAAGATGGCTCCATCTACAGACAGAGGCTAAAGTGACCAGAGCTGCACCGTAGCCCAGTGTGTGGGTTGCAAAGCCAGGTGTCTTCAGCCAGGCTCTCCAACCCACACGAGCTAGCCAGAGAAGAAAGACTCCTTCGGGATTTTAAGCTTCAGCATATGTGAGGAGCCAGCATGTCAGCCCGTTTTCACAGATCAGATCTGGGCACGTCCATGGCCTCAGGAACAGAACAAGGTCTTGGCTTTTCCCAGAAGCAAACTATAATCCAAGTGTCACAAAAGGAGTGTGAAAAATAGAATGAATCAAAGGTTTTTAATGTATCCATGAACTGATTTCTCATTTCCCCCCTTTCACCCCATTTCTTTAACATCTGGGCTGCTTCAGAAACAGCCAGTGACACTGGATTTATAAACAGTCAGACCACACAAACTGTCACAGGAGCAGACAACAAGTGGAATAAATATATACTGGGGGAAAATGAAATAGTTTAAGACACTGACACTTGCTAGCCCAGAAATGCAGCATGTCATCCTCTCATCTGAGATTGTGTGTGTCAATCTGTGGAGTTCAATTCCTACTTAAACACGTGATAAGTTCTTTTCTAAATGCCTTGGTCAGCTGCAGAACCTCTTTACATCTGATTTGCCAGCTGTCTAAACCTTTGTCTGTGCTTGTAGATTGCTGTCTGTCCAGATAAGCCCTGATAACTCACTCTGCTAAGCTCCTCCTCTGGGAGAGCTCAGGCACCTTTAAATGAAAGTAAAATGTACATTTCTCACAGGACACATTTCCCTCTGAGCTTCTCTTCAGTACGTGCAGATTCTCCGAATGTTTCTCCTGTGAAAGGTGTTATACCTCCACGTTGCCTGAAGTTGTGAGGGGAGTAGGCTTTCCTGAATCTAAACTGGAAGAGTTTTGGGGTTGATGTTTGCTTCTCACGCTGACAAATTTGTCTTGGGCTCCATGGAAATAAAATCTACCCGAGATAATGGGTCTTAATTGTTTGTTGTTGAGTTCTGACAGAAGCGCCTTCACCAAAGAAATGATTTCAAAAAGTTTTTACAATCAATTCTGAAATGTTTTTCAATTGCAGTTTTTAAGGGTTAAAAAAAAAAAAATCAATCATTATAATATTTCCGATCATGAAGTCCTTCTGCAGAGAAAGAATCAGTTCTGCCCTCCTGCCCTCGTAACATCAAGCGCTCTGTGCCTTGGCTATGACATATCCTGAACTACCATTCAGTTTTGATTTACAGATCAAGTCAATCAATATTGTGTATCCAACACACGTCAATGACAGCTATCAAATTGATGACTCAGCAGACTCATTATTTTCAGACCTACTGTGAGGTGAACCTCGAAATAACACACTTCCAGTAGTGATGCTATATTTTATATATTTCTTCTACACAAAAGGTAAGCATGCTTTCCCAAGGCAGTCAAAACCTGATTATATTTATTTTGAAAATATCCATATCACCTATATATTTGCATTCCAGCAAGTTAGTTTAGTAGCAAAAATATTTGCTGAAACAAATGAATTAATGTGGGAAGTTTGCAGAGTGATCATTTAAAATTGATAGTTATGAATGTCAACACCAGGAAACTGATTCTAACAGCAATGCTCATCCAGTCGTGATAAGAATACTTGTACATGCAGTCAAAAAGCCTAGAACACAAATATTCTCAGTGAATGCCTTGCCAGTTTGCTACTAATCAATAAATTTCTGCAATACTTGAATTTTAACCTCAGAGAATCACAGAGAACGATCAGCTTTGAACACAAAAAAAAGCCAACGCACAGAGAATACAGAAACACTCACCCATCTTCTCAGAAATAATGCTTTTCATGCATTCCTGCCCATCACTGGTTAGACAATCCATTCTGGATACACAAATTAACACTGCTTTCCTTTTGCCCCAGTGAATCCCACCACATTAATACCAGATTCTAGGTCACCTGCGTAGCACCCTGTGATTTTGTACTCACCAGGAAGAGCAGCTGAGAGACTCTCCAGTTCATACTGGTCAGGCATTTTGGCAATTGGATGAAACACTGCAAGAGCCATGAAAGCGGCCCAATGTTATTGGCTGGTGATAACTTTCTTTTCAGAGATTGATTCTTTTTCATTATGTTCCTGGCTGAGTGCAGGTGTACAGAATAATAGCCCATGGCAACAAAGAAGATGAAAGTCAATTACAACTGGAGATGAGAAAGAAAATTCATTTTTAGTTTCTGTTAGCCGTTGCCCCTGCGAACACAGCGACATGCTTTTATCACATAAGAGCAAAGAAAGTCAATGTGTAATCTTTGCTCTTTAACCCTCTTTCTACTTTATGCAATATAGGAAGTACAACTTTTTTTTTTTTACTATATCTCTATGTCTTTGGTGCATGTCAAGTTGTCTGCCCGAAAAGCAACTCAAAAATATTATTTTGTACCTCAGAGTACAGATCATTTTGGCAGAGCAGATTTTCAGTAGGCCTGGATACAGATTTGAATTCTGTTTAAACACATTGACCTTCCTGGTCACAATTTTTTCATGATCTTTACCCATGTGTGAGGAAAGAAAAAAAAAAAAAAATACTGGAAATGTAAAGGCTTCCTATAATCTCCCTTCCTTTCTCCAAGTTTTTAAAATTAAAAAAAAAGGGAGGAAAATAGGAAAATCTCTCTACATGCAGGACACTAATAAAATACCTAAAATTTCCCCCTTTTTTATCATGTCAATAGACAGTAAATGCCATCTTTTAAAAAGCTGAATTAGCATTTTATTTCCACTCCTGGATGGAATGATGAGATGCCTACTTCCTTATGGAAGTTATTACAACAAAGTGTTTTAAACTCCCTCTTATAATAATGTATTCACCTAGAAATACACCAACGTACTATATTGTGCATGTTAACTTAATAGTAGAACAAATCACATTATTTTTGTTATTAATTATTAATCTGAATTACTAATCTCCTACTCACATGCTTTCCTATTCCATCATGCAGTTCAATAAGAAAATCCAGCAAAGGTTCGTGGTTTTTCCACAAGACAAAATTATTTGTTTTAATTACTGGTTTTATTACTTTTTTTTGCACATTACTTTCCCACAACAAGAAGATATTCTCAAGAGGTCAAAGCAACAAAAGAGACTTTACTGGCAACTTTAGAGAATCAGAAAACTTTGGCAAATGGTTCAGAGCAGCATTCAATCAACACAAAACACTTCTCAAAGCATTAGCTTAACCCATTCAACTTCACAAACTCTGAGCCTGTTAGATTTTAAGTTACTTAGAAACTCCTAGAAGAGGGACTTAGAAGAAGGAGAAAGAGAAAAAGAGAAGGACAGAAAAGCTATAAAAAAAGGACAAATGTAGCACCTGGGTTCCAGCGGAGTTCAGCTAATAGAAATTCCAAGACGAGCTACGGTCAAGACATGTGCTTGACTTGTGANATCAACACAAAACACTTCTCAAAGCATTAGCTTAACCCATTCAACTTCACAAACTCTGAGCCTGTTAGATTTTAAGTTACTTAGAAACTCCTAGAAGAGGGACTTAGAAGAAGGAGAAAGAGAAAAAGAGAAGGACAGAAAAGCTATAAAAAAAGGACAAATGTAGCACCTGGGTTCCAGCGGAGTTCAGCTAATAGAAATTCCAAGACGAGCTACGGTCAAGACATGTGCTTGACTTGTGATTGGCCTTAAATACCCCTTGGCCTTCCTGGGCCTGTCTTCCAGGTGGGACTTCATCATTTGGCCACTCAGGATCTGGGTTAAGGGCTCCAGAGGCAGATGTGGAGCATTGCTTCCGGTGTGCCAGGGATTAGGGGTTGGCAGCCACTGCTGGGCTCTAGGGGGTGGGGGGTACAGAACAGGGTCCTGCCATTCCAGGGCAAGGCCCAACCTGTCCCTTCCCCTCAGNCCAAGACGAGCTACGGTCAAGACATGTGCTTGACTTGTGATTGGCCTTAAATACCCCTTGGCCTTCCTGGGCCTGTCTTCCAGGTGGGACTTCATCATTTGGCCACTCAGGATCTGGGTTAAGGGCTCCAGAGGCAGATGTGGAGCATTGCTTCCGGTGTGCCAGGGATTAGGGGTTGGCAGCCACTGCTGGGCTCTAGGGGGTGGGGGGTACAGAACAGGGTCCTGCCATTCCAGGGCAAGGCCCAACCTGTCCCTTCCCCTCAGACACATGCACCCCAAAATGTCTCAAGAAATCAATCTTTCCAGTGTCTCACAGAAAGACAATTTAAACACCCTGTATAAGGTCTCCCTGTACAGGCCATATTTGTGTGTGTGTACCTGTATGTGTGCACATGGAGATACCCCAATACTGATCGAGAGATTTGTGGGACGTAATGCAAATGAAAGAAGAATTAGTACATGGAAGCAGAGACTAAACCAAAAGTGAAACATTCAAGGAAATTTAGTAAGGGTGACCCACTTCTCTGAGGAAAGACCTGACCAACTCAAAACCAGAACACCCTACAATAAAATCTGATGACAAGAAGCCTTCTGAAGACTGGACAGACACTCACACTGAAAAGCCCTTTAAAATGAACAAATTCTCTGTAGAGTAGGTATGCTCCTACACTGAGTAATTCTTGGGAAAAAAAATGATAACAGTAGCAGAAGATGAAATTCAAAATTACAGACATATCACAGAAAGACAACAACATGTCTCTGCAGAGCCATCCCCTGAGAAATATTCCTTATTTGATTGTTTCCCATGTTCTGAGTTTTAGGGAACACTGAAAAATCTACCCTTTCCTTGAGAAAGTGAAAGTCCATGTTATAAAACATAGATGACATTTTTCCTCACTACATCCCCAGACCTGGCAGGTGCATCCCATAGGGAGTGCCAGGATAGGCAGGAAGCTGTTTGCTTCTACAGATTCCCAATAACAACCACAAGCCCCCTGACTCCAGAAAGCCAATCCTACGCAAGGTGTTTCTGAAAGGCATTCCTTCATGGAAGGCGATGCAGCCGTGCTGAAACCTTCCCTCCACTACTGTTGAGGGGAATGTGGTACCTCCACAGGGGTCAGCTGGTTCATTCCTCCCCTGCTTCATGGGAATTGTAATGTTTAACAAGTCTTTGACAGCTCTGAAAAATGCTTATCCTTCCTAATAATTTTAAAGATATAATATCATTTTTTTAGTAGTATTCCTTTAAAGGGAGTCAATCCAAGTCTCTTTCCCTTGGTGTTTTCTCGTATAAGTGCGGTAGTATTTTCAAAACTATAAAACAGAGTTTCAAGGGAAAAGCTTTTTTATGGCTCCTTTGATAACTGCATATTTCACGCTAATAGGAATAGTGTTTTATTCAAGGACAGGAGTAAAAGCTCTCAAGAAAATACAGAAAACATGGAATACCTTACCTTCCTCCAACACATTTGGCAATTTGGATGCTACAATCACCGTCATGATTTCCATGTTTGTGAGCAAGTAGGTCCATGGGGAAATCAGGAAAGAAGTACAGATCCCTTCTCTGTACTCTCCTTAGTTCTGCAACAAGAAGTAACCAACACTGTGGCTCATTATGTACAATATTTTTGAACTGCATTTTTACCTCAGTAGTGGCATTTATATAATGTGAACATGATTACTAAATGGAAATGTATCTTTTTACAAGAGACAACCACACATGCTTTTGTAAAAATATTTTTTGAAACATTGTGTACAGTCTTAACACGAGCAGAGCTGTATTAGTTCTTTCTGCCAAAACTTCATAAGGAATTCAAACACAGTCACACAGGATGTACCCTAGAAAGCCTGGGAATTATATGAAAAAGATCTTGACACTGGGCAAACTTTGGCCTTGTGCAGTAGTCACCAATGGTCTAGTCACTTTTCCCAGCAGGCATAGTAGGATATAACACTATAGGACTGATGGATTTAGATGGAAAAAGGTCTTTAATAAGTGTGTTACCTTTTTACGGGTTGATTTTTCGTTCATTTACTACAGCAGTTACTCAAAACTTTGTTCATAATATTAAGTGAATTTGCTGCAATGAACGAAATAGATAAAATGTACCTCTTGTAAATGCATGACCTTTGTGGGAAGTAGATCCACCTAAAGGGGAAATCTATAAATTCAAACCAGTAAATTGAGTTTTTATAAATACGTTTGAAAATTTCCACATCCTATTTTTAAAGCTTGCTGTTGTCAAACTGCAGTCTGAAAGGATTCCTTGCCTTATAGGCAGTTCTCAAACCATATTGATGTTATCATTACAACCTATTGGAAACAAACAAATAGTAGCATCTGGGTTTTCCTGTTACTAATCTCCTCCTACAAAAATGAGTTACACTTCTAGTAAATAATTAGACACATTTTGAATCTCTGAGGACCTCGACATGCTGTTTTCCTACTTCTTGAAATGAAGGCTAGAATCTAAGCACCTCAGCAATCTGAGTGGCAGACTCTTCCTTGAACATAAATTCTGAAACATTCTGCAGCAAGAACCCGCTAATCTGCTCGCAAGTTCACATTAGTCTCTCACTGTTACTTTCGATAAGTGAAAGTCACAGTGTAGGCTCCATAAAAATCAGATTTATACAAGTTTAATAAGCCCCATTGCAAGTAATTTCTCAGATTTTCATGGTTCTGTTGTCCTAGAAAGTGTGTAGGAAAGAAAACAAAAACCATCTCATGCCTCACATTCTTGCAGCAGCACAGAAAACAAAGGGAAAACAGTAATTTCCTCTACCATGCTGAAGAAAGGAGTCAACATTTTGCTCAGTGAGATGTGAAAGCTTACATGGTGGGAAATGCTTCTTTGTTGCATAGAAGCTTGGTGTTGTGTTAAAAGATAAGCTTTTAATTAAAATGGACTTACTGAGAAGCTGCTAGAGACTATCTCATTGCTATCTTGCTGACGGGGCCAGCAATTGTGGCATTGGCAGCAAGTACCCCTCTAGCTCAGAGCCACAAAGCATTCTGGATTTCCCCAGTATGCACTCAACCTATGCTTAAACCTATCATTCCTGGATGAGACCACACAATTCGTGTCAAATACGAGTACAGCTGTACAGCTAAGGACAGCATGGGGAGAGGATGCGAGTGAGAAGAGCAGAATTAAGCAGTAATGTTGTTTCATACCATCAGTTTTTTTCCCCTTGTTCATCATTTAGTTAGGTAATGGAAAATGGGAATGTGGAAGTTATGACCAAGTGTCAAGGAGTTCCAATAGCCCCCGCTAGTAACTGCTATTGAAAAGGGGCTGGAAAGGTCATGGGTTAGATGATGGAAAAGCTTGATGTTGCTTGGGAAGCTGTAAATATTGAGAAGCCTTGAGATTGGAAATCAATTACTGGTGTGGTACGAATCTAAACCTGTGAGAAAACAGATACCAGATGCCTAAACAGCAAACAGCTCCACTGAACTATTCAGTTGCAGTTCTTTATGTTTCTAGTTCTTTTGACCTCTGAGTATTTGTTGAGGAATTATCCTGCAGCAGGTGAGCACCTCAAATTTATATGCATGACTTAAAATATTTAGTCAATATTTTAATATCTTAATTCGTGTACCTGCTTCATTGATATAAAACTATGGGAAATTACATTAAATATAAGTAGGAACCGTCATAATGCTCACCTAATATGCAGTAGTAGCTGGATTTCTTCTCAAAGCCTACACACTTTTTTAGATTCCCTTTGTTGGCAAATAATTGCTATTTGCAACTTCTGGTCTTACTATAGATTAAAATTTCTTTGGGGAGCAGACATCATTATCTGTGCTAGTTTTTACTCTAACAAAATTGACAGAACAAAATAAAAAGTTCTGTAAACGTGACCAGTGAAAGCTTGTGTTTACTTTTTCCTTCTTCTGAAGGAAATCCTCAATTTTGTAAATACCCAGCACTGGTACTGGCAGACTCAGAAGCACATTAATTTCCAGGTGCTAACAGTCCCTACTCCACAAAGCAGCCTATAGCTCCCCACACTGTGCCATATAAAAGTGCCTGCTTCCAACACAGATTCATAATTTTTGTTCTCATGGATGCCACACAGAGAGATGTGTGCCTTACTGCCAGTATGCTTTTCTAGCAGAGAAGGCCTCAGGAGATGATGAGGGCATCAATACTTTCATTTTCTTTGGTGAATAGAAACCTTTAATGGTTAAATGTCCCTGTAAGATCAGAGTACGTACAAACCATTATTTTAGATTTTTTGATTAATTTCATATTATTTGCTGCAACTATCCTACCTCTTTTGATGACTAGTGCACAGAAAAGTTTTTGTCTCTGGTTTTACTCATAATGTTCTAATGCCACTATGGTATTTACAAATTATTGGGTTTGCTCCTTAAATAATCTTCATGAGGCCTGATTGTTGTTCCCCCTTTAGAAAAATTAGCACATGACTCACCATGAACAAAGACAATCTATTGTCTGCAGAGGGTGCCAGGCATTCTTAGGTAATAGATGGTTCAAATCTCTTCTCATTCCTTTGACTTCAGAGAATGTGGTTTTCATGACACAAATTGACTTTATAGCAATGATCTGAAAAAAAAGCCAGAGAAAAGGAGTAATATTTCCAATGTTATACTGGAAGCATCCATAGGGTAGTGCTGAGGTCTCCCAAGTCCAAGCCAATGACTTTAATCTCTCGTTCATTCCTCATCACTACGAGGTGGCTTAGAAAACAACACAGTTAAGAAACTGCTGAAGTCTTTTGAAAGGGGAACAACTGGATTCAGGACTAAGAAGTATAACCTTACATTCCATCTTTTGCAAAAATCCATACCAAAAACATTCTTCTCTTTGAAGAAAACACTATGACTGAATATAAAACCTTTGGTGTTTTTCTTACCTGAAATATTTACAAGTTTTAACTGCTGTGTATATGAAGACTGCAAATGATGCCCAGTCAGTCTCCAGGCAACTGCCATACATGACACATTTGCAGTGATTTTTTTTTTAAACAGCTTTGTCACATTCTAATGAGTGCATTATAATTACTGCCACCAGTACCACAACTGCACTGAAAATGAAGCCAAATGTAATTTTGATGGGAGCTATTTCTCTGAAGGTGGAAGAGTTTAATGAATTTAGTCTTTTATCTCTTAAGATAATATTCAGTCAGTAGGGTGAATATTATAAAACTATTTTGAAAAATGGAGTTTAAAATAGTCTAAAGTGCTCGGGTTTGGGCGTGAAATCAAGAGATTGATACTAGAGAAACATGCTTTTAAAAGTATGAATCTTTAATTTTTCATACATGTTTAAAAGTAAATAATATTACTGAATTTCTGAAAAGTAATGAACAATACTTCAGGCTTACTAGCAGGTGTTTATTTGATTTTCCAATGAGTTAAATAGTCAGTTTTTTAGTAACACACAAGTGTTCAGCATTTAGAGATTCAGAAACAGGAAGTGGTTTAAAGCATGTGATTTAGGATCTCACAAGCTCAGGCAGGCAATCTTTGTACTACAAAAAGGAACATAAATGGGGTCTGCTAAAAATTACAGACTTTACAATAGTTTATTGGAGCACATGGCATATTCAGTAGCGCCATTTTAATTTATCTGATTTTACTGAAACACAACATGGTAAAAAGCATCTTTTTATTGTACTATCATTAAGCAAACACTAGCTGTCTTATAAGCCAATAATTTAAAATTGTTATATTTCTATTAGTTTTAAGCAAATAATATTTAAGAAACAGTTCTTTTATATGAGAAATGATTTGTTGACTTGTGATAAGTGTCTGTGAAGAATGTGGAAGCACATGACATGTGCATGCATTTCAGAAGTTTTTAAAATTGATAATAAATGATTATCATCATACTGGAATAATATCCATGACTAATATTTCTCTGACTCAAGTTTAACATACAATCACTATCGCTGGCTTCCTAAAATACAGAATACAAAAATCTGTTATATGAAAATGCAAACCTGAGTCAATAAGCTCATAGCATGTGGCCATTTCCAATCCTTTTTTCCAGTTCCAGTACTGTAAGAAAAACCTGAAGGCAGTATTTGCTTTTTCATAAATTAATTTGATTTCATAACACATTCTTGTAATTTTTCATAGCCTGTATGTCCCAACCATTCTATAATAAAAATGATATAAAGTGGATTCCAGATACATCTAAGCCCTGAACTTTCATTGTCTTTTTCTTGATTTCCAAACATAATTTTGTTTCACAGGACATTACTTTCTATTACACACTTTTGTACTTTATCATTAATACCCCTTCATTATTTCAACAAACGAAACCAAATGTAGTGTTGGCTGTTTGGCTTCGTGCTTCAGCAATCTCACCATGTGTCAGACAGCTGTAGAGCAATCAAATAAATCACTGCAACACACCATTGTTTTAATCTAAAAATTAAATTCCAGGACTTTTTTTTCTTGAACAATAATGTTCAAGATATATATGTCTATAAATTGATTAATGAATTGCCATCTTTATTATGCAATAACCAAATCTACAATTTGTGTTTCTTGTACAAATTAGCTACCTTATACATGCTAAACACATCACATTCCCTACCACATCCCTAAGCACCACATCTATGTACTTTTTGAAACACTTCCAGGGACAGTAGTTCCATCACTTCCCTGGGCAGACTGTTCCAATGCTTGACCACCCTTTCTGTGAAAAAATTTTTCCTAATATCTAACCTAAACCTTCTCTCATCACAACCACTTTGGAAGGCTTAATAAACACACACTCATCTGTGGATTTTCCATATTTAGCTACAAAGCTAAAAGATGAGGTAAGAATACTTATGTAGAAGACCCTCTACATGTTTCTTACCTGCTGTCATTGGGCATAACAGAAGTGGTTGTGCCAGAGGGCACTTGGCTGATTCCACTGGTGTAACTCAAAGTTGCTCAAAGAGTATGCTAAATTTTATAACAGGAGTTTGTGTTAGGCATTGCTCAGAGACACAGAAATGCCTGATGGGTTTTTAAATTATAAAATATTTCTGTTAGTTCCACTAAAAATCTGGCCAAGAAAAGAGACAGTAAAATTCTTCAAATCTATAGTTCTCAAAGTGAAGAGGACTCCAAATATCTTAGGAAACAAACATGAAAAACTCATTATTGGCTGATGTAGTGGTACTGAAGGAGCAAACCAAAAAGGACAATAGTGTAGAAGAGAATAGGCTGCTCACAGCCTAGGAAAAAGTACCCATTATGAGATGCACTTAAAGGAACAGCTCGAAGGTGGCTTTGTAAATGTACTCAATCTAAAAACAGGGATAGATATTGTATGTTAATCAGAAAAACATGAGTTTTTCCAACTTAGCAGCTCATAAGGTATTAATTTTCTACCTGAGTCCTCTAGCTGATAAGTATTTCTGCATAATATAAAGTGAAGCACCTGTGTCTTAAATTTACCAAAGAAAATACAGTAGCTCTTGATAGTTAATTTTCATTGTACAGTCTTGTGGTCCATATCTCAAACACACAGAGTAATTGACATAGAAAGTAGGATTTTTGAATACCTGTCTTGAAATTTTTTTAATTGTGTCATTCAGAGTTAACACAGTTAGCATCTACAGTGCACATTCTTATATTATTAACCAGCTCTAATGCCAGTAACATTGGAAGTGGAAATAGTAAATTATAGGTTGTTTCAGTCGGACTTAAATTACTTTTGGCCACAGTAAAAAAACCCAAACATCAAAAGAATTTTCATGAGGCTCTTTCATAAGGCTGTTATTTCAGAAAATGTGAATGAAAAGGCTAGAAACTATGGCTACAAAAAGAATAAGTGGAGCCCCATTCCTGAAAATAGAGGCCTGTTCACAAGCAGGATACTCTTTGAGATTAACGGCTGTACTACAGAGGGAGAAAATGTTATCTGGGGAAAGCCTGGGAGAACAACAGGTTTTTTTGATAATTTATATGTGGCTATATAAAAAAATTATAAAACATACACTTTTTATAACTTACAGCATTTTTAAGATGAACTCTGCTGAGCAAGGCAGCAGATTAAAATAACATATACATTCAGCAAACTCTCCTGCTTTAGTCTTTACTGTTGCTCACATCAGTATTACATCAGGTCAGAATCTGCAGTTGTGAGGTCCTGTGTTTGTGTAACAAGAGGGTCTCCCAAAAAACACTTTCATTGGCATAGAGGAAGAAAATATGATGCAATTTTTAGCCACAGTACATAGCTCACTATGCCACAGAGAGAACTCTGAACTTACTCTGGCAACAGTAAAGTTTGCCAAATGAACTACAGTTCATTCTTACAGGCTGTAAGGTTTTATCATTTTAGAAAGTTACAGTGAAATTGAACTAACTGTAGTCTTATTTTAGGCACTGAATAGACTTGGCAATTCAGAGTCTCAGGACGTTGAACATTTTCTTCATTCACAAAATGCAATTCTTCGAGCAGCTCCCACTTGCAATGAGAGAAAAAGCTATGGATGGAACAATTCCCAAGACTTAGAGTTAGGAAGAGCTTTTAGGAGAGTATAGATACTTCTTTGAAAAATAATTGCTTCAAAAACCTAGAGTTTGTAACGCTTGAAAGAGGAGTCTATATGCAAGCCATCATTGTTTCCATAATTCCTGCCTATCACTGAAACAACAACAGTGGAATTTCAGAGAAAGGGGCAACTCTGTTTTGCAAAATCAATTCAAGACAAAGTTCAATAGATAAGATTTTCAGGTTTGACTCTCAGAAAATCTTTTTGAAGTCTTTCCCTATCTGACCTTTGAGCCAAATGATGTTGATCCAGGTGCACAAATTTAAGTAGTTAGTGAATGCAGTTACCCCATCGATGAATCATACTGAATGCATGATAGGAGAAGAGACAGCAGAAAATCAGTCTGTGTGTCTAAGGTCCTTGCATTACTACTATACCATGAAAAGGAAAGAATACCCACTAATGATACTTAATTGGCTGTTCAGTGTCTTCTCATTCTCTTTGTAAACTTTCAATGGATTTTTGACTGGTTGACTCACAGAAATTGCCTCCCCTTCATTTCTTACTATTAAACTTCTATACTTGGATGTATTTTTTTTCTTTGAAACTGTTTTATTGCATTTTGGTGGTGGGTTGTCTTTTGTTGTGTTTTGTCACACATTGTTTAAATTCCAAACACCTAATAGCCAAACCAATCATTTTCAGTGAAACTACACAAAAATAGGAAGTATAATTGCTATGCAATTTTATGCAAAGAGCAAATTAAACTAACTTACCAGTGATTCCAACTGTGTATCTTAGGACAAGTCTATTTAACATATGATTGTCCGTAACAGGCTCCTGGAAGATTCCAACTAGTTTCTGCAATTGTAATTATTCTTAAGGAACTATGCAGCATTATTCTGCCTGGGAAAAGAAGAATATAATAGTAATCTGATAGAAAAAAACCCCATCTTTCTTTCACTGTCGAACAGTAAAAAGTGGTGAAATATACTGCTGATTTATTTCCACTTATTTTTGACACAGAAGCATGTAACTGTACTAGTAGTTTGTTGCAGTGGCATGCAAACTTTTGAAATTCTTCTGCCTGTGCATGATTCATATACAACAAATTCGTCACAGACAAAGAGCCAGGTCTTGCAGCAGTGTTCCCTCACATTTGTTTTAAAAGCTGATAATTCATATTTAGTCAAGTATTTCCTGACTACCTCTGTAAAAATATTCTAGGTGACACATACATCTCTCATGAACACATTCCTACCTGCCTTTGTAGAGCTTTGGCAGCTGTGGTGGGTCAATGCTGTCCAGCACCCACACCACTGCTGGCCTCTCCCCAGCCCACCACCCCCGTGGGACAGAGGAGAGAAAAGGAAGACCAAAAATCAAGAAGACTCATAAGTCAAGATAAAAGACAGTTTAGTAAGTGAAGGAGATGGAATAAAGTGATGCAAAGACAACCATTTACTTCCTTCCACAAGCAGAACAGTGCCCAAGGAGTTTCTAAGAACCAACAGCTCTACACAGTTCTTTGCTGATCATGATGTGACCTGGCATGGAATATCCCTGTGGCCAATTCAGGATAGCTGTCCTGTCACTGTCCCAGCCCAGTTTCTTTCCCAACCCAGCCTGCATGCTGGAGGGGACAGAGCAACACTGAAAGGAATTTTTGATACTGTGCAGGCACTGTTCAGCAGGAGTCAAAACACTGATGTGCTACCAGCACTGCTTTACATAAGTGAGCAGCCTGGTCTAGTGGAAGGTGTTCCTGCCCACGGCAGAAGGATTGGAACTGGGTGGCCTTCCAACCAAAACCAACCCAACTCATTCTGTGATTCCGTGAAATCCAAAATGCTCCACCATACTGGCCGCTATGAAGAAAGTTAGCTTCATTCCAACCGGAAGCAGAACAGCATCGCACCTGAAGACCTCAGCCTATTGTATTTCTTTGCCCTGACACATAATATGAAAGGCTTTTTTGGGCTTTTTTCTCCCTGCAGACTCATCACAAACTCAAAAATAAAAATTGTATTTATGCATCAACATAATATGAAAAAGGCTCTTAAAAACAACTATAGGTTTTACACTGCATTCCAAAGAACAATGGCTAATTTTTTCACATCCAGTCCAGGAGAGGCAGAAAAACCAAAAAGGTAAACTACCAAACTTCCCAGAGCTCCTGAGCATTTGTTTCCAATAGTAAGAAGATTAGATTGAAGCAAAGTTAGCAGCAGCGTTATACTTTTGCAGAATGTAGTGTGACATACATAGAGAATATGAAAATATTTTCTGTCTTTGAGCCAGCTAAAGCTGGTACACTTTGCTTTTAATTAGATATACTATAACATTCTGCTTTTGGTAGTATTAAATAAATCTTTGACATAACCTCTTCCTGACCGTAAACTAAGTACAAACATGTTCCCTGCTAGGTACTATAATAACATGGATTTTTCGTAATACTTTTCCAAGGAGATACACAAGGTCCTTCATGGAAGGACAGAGAAAAGCAAATAATGGCAAACTTCAGATTCCCAAAGCATCAATATGCCCCCTGAGAGGGCCGTGGCTGCCTGATAGGCCCCTCCATGCCTGTCCCATGGGATGGGAGCTCCTGAGGTATGGGTCCTCAACCAGCACGAGGGAGAGAACGTCCAGCCATTTCTGCCTCGTGTGCAATACGAACAGTCTCACTGATCTAGAGACCTGGTCAGAGCCCTGCCAATACTCACAGTAGCTTTTCTTTTGATACAAAAAATACTGCCAACATTTTTATTTTACAATTCATTTGTTAGATTAAGTTGATAGTTTGTAAGACAGATGATGTTTACCATCCTCTTTTGTTTGGTTTTTTTTGTGTGTGTTTCCTTTGTTG